>LPNX010196241.1:237750-269631 GCA_001517045.1 Pseudotsuga menziesii
TTTTTTTATAAAAATTTAACTAGACCTATACACATTAACAAATTAAACAATGATATTATATAATAAAAATAATATTAATAAAATTGTTCAGGTCAAAACAAACAAAGAATAAAAATTACATAAAAATAAAAAACACACATAATAATAAATAAGTCGATGCCAAAACCTGCGAAACCATTAAACATTAGAAAAAGCATTAACAAAAGAAATATATAGTAGAAATAAAAACTTAAAAAATATATACATATATGTAACAAAACATGAAATAGTTTCTAGTCGCCCCAATTTAAACAGATGAACATTAATGTGTATATATAAAAGTAAAAAATTAAATATATATACATATATATATATAAACCTAAAATAGAACAAAAAGATTGTTTCAACCTTTCCTATGCAACCTGCAAACAACCTTTCATACTGAAACCTGCAAAAACAATAGAAAATTAAGTCGAGAATGAAATTGAAATGTCACCTACAGAATTCCTTTTTTTTGCCATTCTAGCCAATCCAATTATGAGATCGAGTGTATGCTGCCTTATTAATTTTCTATGAACTTCTTCTGCCGATGGGATAAAGATTCACGGATTTCAAGAGTCGAACAAGATATTTACAGTCGACACAATAAATAAAGGGTGAATGGAAAAGCGTTTAGTCTTATACTGATGTAATAAGGAGGTAACACATTTCGAAGAGGTGTTGTTTACAATACGTAGCACCCACAACTGTACATTCCAAAAAGATGACCTAATTCAGGATGATAAATGTGGTTCACCCACAACGCTAATTTGTTTACCGTCTGTGGCTCATTCAAGGAATAACGAATATCCCCGAGCACTACAGAGAGTTTATCGGGTGATTAGAGTTCTTAGATTACTATAAAGTTAGACCGTCCAATTTCATAGACTGTTGGACCCTAAGACAACAAATCTCGGTGTATGAAACCAATTTTTGCACGTGACATGGGAATAAAGATATCATGCATGTCTTCTTGGCGTGATTTGCTCCAAAGATCTTTGTGAGTGCAACATGATTTATTCATCCACTACCCGACCACTAGAGGATTCTATACTTTGCATTTTTACACATGACACGATGCCTATCTGACCAACCCTTTTGGGCGGTTTCAACGACTGATTCTTTTAGGGCGTCGATCTGCCTCACATCCATTACATTGGAAACAGATTGTCAGGATCCCCTAATAAGAGAAGAGAATACATCACACGTCTGTAGTAATTATGCTTTCAATTCATTTTAATATATCTTGGGTGATTTCACGTCATATTCGGATTGCCAAAACAACCAATGATAATATCGCCATATCCCAGTAGATCAGAGCTCACTATGCGCTCTGATGCTAACTGACTTGAATAATAAATAAATGCCTAGTTAAAGCAAGTCTTTTTAGAATGATTATCTCCAGAATTGGCTCCTAAATATTTTCGAGCCAGGTTTTGTGGCATATGAATGCACGCATCTAGGAAAAGATCCCGAAATATTGATTCTTATCGCACACCACAGGAACAATTGACCCCACCGCCTTTGTGTTTTATATTTAAAATGGTATATACCAAGATCTCATCGATGCCAGTGAATGCTTCTCTTTCCCAGTTGCAAAGAGAAATGAGCACGTAACTCCCCACTAGCTCTCATTGTTGCTGAATCCTTCACAAACAGATGTTACTCAACACTTTTGCACACGTTATCCATTATTTGGTTGTTTGTTTTTATTATTATTTAACCTCCCAATAGATCTGTTCAAATCCCTTCCCGAAACAACTAAGAACGGTTGCTAAGAATGCCTCCATACCCATCCCCAAATGATTCCACCATGTCGTTCATGTTACTACGGATCGTTCTATTAGTATGGCTCATTTTTTACCCCAGCGCCTCTCTCTGGAACAAAAGGAAAGGTGAGATGATAATAGGGCTTCAAAGAAGTGTAGTCGTAGTGGAAACTGTAGCAAGAGTCCCTCACACCGATTCTGTTCATCATGATAGAGAAAGGAATAAGGGTTTTGATGGGGATGGGGACCGAGATCCTGATATCGATTCTGTTCATTGTGACAGAGAAAGGGAAAAGGAAATCGATAGAGACAGAGGAGCCGAAGAAGCTAGTCATTCACTTTATCATTTTCTGGTGCTAATATTTCCTGGATTTTATTTGAGTTGTGATATGAATATCTATATAGAGTTGTCCCATAAGCACACTAAGGCGGTTTCAAAGTATACGAGGTGACTTCTAACAATGTTTCATTTCTCATGTAATAGAAATTGATTCAGATATTCATGCACTTAGAACCTGATCTGTGAAAGTGTTGTTTGTTATGTTTTCTCTCATTTTTTTAGGTACTGATGAGTAGTATAGGCGCCCAGAATATGCACACTTACGATGTAGGTGATTAGCTCCCTAGGTTTCAAAGTCCTGTGTTTTTCAGTTGGCTAACCTTCTAAAGGAGTATTCACACCAGCAGAGAGTTTATGCAGTGGAGCATAACTATTACCATATTATATCTCTTCTCGATTTCTTCAAGGGTCATGGAATTAAATTATCTGAAATACGTTGTCCTTATCAAGTGACTATATGATAGGTTTCTCGGAATCTACTCAGGGACCTCAATTGTAAATTTGTCCATGATTGTAGGTGGCGTTGTTCTTGAGTGTATTTGATTGCTTGCTTGTTTCCTCTATTCCTATGTTTTCTGAATTAAATGCTTTGAAGGTTGTAAAGCCTATGGGAATTATACTCTTTCAAAACAAACACTTTCGAATTTAACCCAGTGTAGATAATGACATAATCTGCAAAAGGAGATTAAGCGCAAAGATAGTGTTGAGCATCTCAAAGTTGAGAATGCTTGTAAATATTTAAGCGATGAGACTAACTGGCATTTGATTTCTTATAAGCATCTATGGCTGACTCTGAGTCGAAGGGTTCCTCTTTCCTTGCGTAGAACGACTAATTAATGTTGTAAGATAAGGCCTGGATGGTGGTAATTTATCCGAGAAAAGAAAAATAAAGAGCCTTCCTCCCCCGTAGGCGAGCAATTGAACCAGATTCTCCCATCTCCAACCTGGTAGCATCGTAGAAGGCTTCGTGGTAACGTGAGTGCATCCTAGCGATCTGGGAGTTGATTACTGCTTTTAGATACCAAGTTTGAAACGTCTTCCTTTGGCTCATAACATGTCAAATGGAAAGCCGCTTAATTTAATTTGAAAACCAGTAGGATGCATCTTCATACAACGTGTTCCTCAATTTCCAATACTGATATTTTATGTGAAAATATTTCTTAGTATTTGATGATAATATGTGGTTATCATTTTTCTAACTCTTTGCGATCAAGGTGGCGGTAGATTCATAAAAAGTATGTTATATTGCATATTGCAAATAATATATATATATATATATAAGTGAAGTAAGGAAATGGAGATAACAATTGAAATATGTTCTTTCAAAATATTACGTGACAACAAAACAATATTTCATATAGTTAAATAAAATAGTACGTTACATGAAAGGATGGCATGTTTTATAAGACTTTCAAATGCAAAAATAGTCTACATATAAACCACTTACCATTCTTTTAAATGTCTTCATTGGAACATGCTTAGGATTGACAACGAATATCTCATGTTGAAGAACCATGGTTTTATTCGTAAGACTTTACATAGTTTATTAAATGAATATGTTTTATGAATATATTTTAATCAACATGCAAATTTGATCCATAGGAAAGGCCATGTTTCAAAAACTTGTGAAACTATCGGTTTTCTTATTCCATTGAAAAGATTCAATATTTTTTTTAACTTGTGTTTATTTTATAAGTGAATAAGGAAACTAAATTTCTATGCATAACGTTTAGTTATTTTAATTTATAAATTTTTTTGTTTGAAAGATATGAAATAAAATAAAGCTTGGTATGTAATATAATAAAAATACTTAATTATTAAATTAAAATCTTAAGTATTTTTTATATATTTTATCAAAATGCATATATTATTTGGTATCCTTATGTTGATGTAATTTGATCTTCGGAATGTATTCACCTATGTATCTTGTGTCTTGTACCCCGATGTTTATTCCGGGATGTGTCTGTAATGTAATTGAGTCATGTCATTCCCCGATGTTCTGATCAGGAGGATATATAATGTAAAAAAGTCATGTCAAGTCATTGTGGGTAACCCTCCTATTGATCAAGGGTTAAAGTCCCCGCAGTTCCGGGGCACTAGGGTTATTAGACTCTCCTAGAGAAGTCATCCCTAGTTGGGCTTAGTCAAGTCAGGAATTAGTATAAATAGAGAGTGAGCCTCTCTATTTATGACACACTCACTCACACTCAATTGTAGCGCATAGATGAGGAAGAAGAAGACATTGGAGCTAGGAAGAAAGAGGTTGCTGCTGTCAGGAGATAATCTTACTGTTTTGGGTTTTACTTTTGGTGTTGATTCTACCTTTGAGGAAGTTGCAGGGTTTTCTCCATTTATGGTTTCCCCGAGGAAAAACAATGTGTCCATTGTCTCTTGTGTTTGATTGTTGTGCTTGTTATTCTCTCAGTTAAAATCCTTCCTAATAATGCTAGCTTAATGTTAAAAATCTAACATGGTAAGAGAGCTAACCTGAGAAGAAGACACTGTGCAGCTGCGGGAACTAGGGATTCCTACTTTGTGGATCTTCCTCCATAGATTTTCAGCAAAACAAGGTTGGATTAACTCTCCTCCTTAGGGCGCATCTTTTTATCGAAGCAAAATCCAATTCTGAGGTTTTTCAGTTTTGGACCCGACACTGCTACCGAAAATTAGGGCTTTCCACAGAAGTGGAATTTTTCAGTGAGCCCAGGCCTGGATTGATCTCCTCCCAAAAATCGAAGTTAGGTATCAAATTCAAAGCATTTGGTTGGACAAAACTCTGGAAAAGCAAAACCCTAATCTGCTCTTGAACTACATTAGAGGAATTTTGGGGTCTAAAATGGGCCTCCTAAGGAAAATAATAAAATAATAAAATAATATTGATTAATTTTGGAGGAAGAAAGAAAAAAACTACTTTTTGTGTTCGTATTTTCGACATATCTCCCTGTGTTTTTACTCAAATTTCGATTGGGAGAGCTCGTTGGATGCAGAATTTGATTCCACATCCAACGAGTACCCACACTGCATACTTTTGACAGACCCCGCTACCCCAAAAACAAGAAATACCTGAAAAATGTGATGATGACATCATCATCACATTTTTTGAGGTAGCGGGGTCCATCAAAAGTATGCAGTGTGGGTACTCGTTGGATGCAGAATCAAATTTCGCATCCAACAAGCTCTCCCGATTGAAATTTGAGTAAAAACACAATGAGATATGTCAAAAATACGAACAAAAAAAGTAGTTTTTTTTAATGACAAATATGTCAATTCAACCATTATGGTTGACTTATTTTATTGAAATTCTATTGGTTCTTGAATTCCAACTCACAAAAACTTATTTTGGCACGTTTTCTTATAAGGCCCATTTTAGACCCCAAATTTCCTCTAATGGCACTGCAGGATTTCAACTCCAAATCCAGATCCGACATCTTGACCTTGTAAGATCTAAATCTTTTGTATTTCCATTTGAGGTTCTCAGTTAAGATGTCTCATCATACCAAGCTTGATGAAAATATTGAGAGAGCTAATAACTTCCAAGCCTGAAAGTATAGGATCTCCCTGGTCCTGGAAGAAAAAGAGTTGGACTCCTACATCCATGAGGAGGTTCCAGTTCCAGAGGGAGAAGAGGCTAAGGCCTTACATAAGAAGAAGTTGGTTATGGAAAAGAGGATTATTGCTGATTCAATCAAGGATCACCTCATACCATAGGTGTCCTCCCTCAAGACACCTAAATCTATGTTTGATGCCCTAACCAAATTGTTTGAAGGGAAGAACATAAACCGGAAGATGACTTTGAGGAACTAGTTGAAGAATGTGAAGATCCAGAATGCAGAAACCATCCAGTCTTACTTCACAAGGGTCTCCCAGATCAAAGAACAACTTGAAGCAGTAGATGAAGAAGTGGAGAATGCAGAGATTGTAATGACCACCTTGAATGGTCTCCCTAGGTCATGGGACTCCTTTATTCAAGGGATCTATGCCAGAAAGAAGTTAGTCAAGTTCAGCAAGCTATGGGAAGAATGCTCTCAAGAAGAAGCTCGGATAGCAGCTTGAGAAGAAAAGATGGGAAGTGAAGATCAAGCTCTCATGGTACATTACAAGAAATCCAAATCTAGCCATTATAGAAGTAAGTACTCTCATCAAAAGAATAACTCTAGAAAGGCTAGAGATTTGTCTAAGTACATTTGCTATACATGTGATGAAAGAGGATGTTTTGCTAGAGACGGTCCTAAGAATAAAAGCAACTCTCACAAGAAGAAGGGAAACAAGAGAAGACATCATGCTCATGCTGCAGAGGATGATGAATCTTCCACAAAGAGAAACAGACAAGTCAGTGATGATTCTTCAAGTGATGAAGAATATGTTCTGATCTCCGCTCTCACATGAACTATCACACATGGTAGCAATGATTGGCTTATAGATAGTTGTTCTTCCAAGCACATGAAAGGATTCAAGGAATCCTTTGTGAAATTATCTGAACATGAATCACCTCACAAGTTGAAACTTGGAGATGACTACCAGTATCCAATAAAAGGTAGTGGGGAATCCTCCTATAAGCTAGACTCTGGAAAGTCTATGACAATGAAGGAAGTATTGTTTGTACCGGGACAAAAGAAGAATCTCCTCTCCATAGCTGCATTAAATGCAAAAGGAATGAGGGTTGCATTTATAGATGGTCAAGTCATCATGTGGCCAAAAGGAAAGACCATTGATGATGCAGTAGTGATTGGGGAACAAGAAGGGGGCTTATACAAATTGAAGGGCCATCTAGAACAATATTTGGTTCATGAATCAGTGGAACGAAATGAGCTTTGGCATAGAAGGCTTGCACATGTGCATTACAGAGCACTACTACTTGCAAGAAAAGATGTTGAAGATCTCCCAGAAATGCAGGCAAAACATGAAGGTGTATGCAAAGGATGTGCGAAAGGAAAGAACACAGAGAAGACATTTCCAAGTAGCGAGATCAAAGAAAAAGGAATCTTGGAAATCATCCATTCCGATGTGTGCAGTCCTATGTCATCCAGTTCACAAAGCGGGTATGCATACTATGTTTCTTTTATTGATGATTTTCTAGAAAGGCATGGATATAATTTATGAAGAACAAAGATGAAGTATTCAGCAAGTTCAAGGAATTCAAATCCTTGATCAAGAACCACACTGAAAAGAAGATCAAGACCTTTCGATTAGATAATGGAGGAGAATTCACTTCGAATGAATTCAAAGAGATATGTAAAGACTCAGGGATTAAGAGGGAGTTCTCCACTCCTTATAATCCACAACAGAATGGGATTGCAGAAAGGAAGAATAGAACTATCATAGAAGTTGCAAGAGCAATGCTTTGTGATCAAGATATTCCTATGCATCTTTGGGTAGAAGCTGCATTACAGGAAATTTCAACTCAAAATGGGCCTCCTAAAAAGAATTAATAAAATAATAAAATAATATTTATTAATTTTGGAGGAAGAAAAGAAAAAAACTACTTTTTTGTTTGTATTTTTGACATATCTCCCCATGTTTTTACTCTAATTTCGATCGGGAGAGCTCATTGGATGTGGAATTAAATTCCACATCCAACGAGTACCCACTCGGAATACTTTTGATGAACAATTCTACCCCAAAAACAAGAAATACCTAAAAAAACGTGATGATGATGTCATCATCACATTTTTTCATGTATTTCTTGTTTTTGGGGTAGTGGGGTCCGTCAAAAGTATGTCGAGTGGGTACTCGTTGGATGTAGAATTTAATTCTGCATCCAATGAGGTCTCCCGATCGAAATTTGAGTAAAACACGGGGAGATATGTCAAAAATACAAACAAAAAAGTAGTTTTTTTTATGATACCTATCTCCAAATTTATATTAAAAAAATGTTTAAAACCTATACGGTATTTCAAATTTAAAGCAATTTCATTGGCTAACACATGATGACATGGAATTTGAATCAAAGTTACAAGGCCCATTTTGAGTTGAAATTTCCTCTAATGCCAGAACAACGGTGTATGTATAGAACCGTACTCCACACAGAGTACTCGAGAACAAGACTCCTGAAGAAATATTCTTTGGAAAGAAACCAGAAGTCAACCATCTCAGAATATTCAGCTGTCCTGTGTACATACACATTCTGAAAGAAAAGAGGACGAAGTTAGATCCTTCAGGAAAGAAGGGTATATTTGTGGGATACTCTGAAAGCTCAAAGGCTTACAGAATATACTTCCCAGGGTTCAAGAAGATTGACATCAACAAAGATGTAACATTTGATGAAGATTCAGCCTACATCAAATCCAGGAAGAAACCGGCTGAAGAACCTGAAGAAGCAAGAGAACCTAGAATTCATGATACAATCATGAACAAAGAAATTCAAGAAGAAGATCGAGAACTAGAAGAACCTTAAGAACTTGTAGATCCACCTCTGGAGAAGAATCCTCATAAGAGGAAACCCACTTGGGTACGTGAAATTATCCAAGGTGTAGAAAGATATGGAGCTTCAGAAGAAACACCAAGAGGAAGAAAGAGAACTAGTTCATGTTTTAGTTACGTAGCATTACTATGTGACATTATTGGTAAAGAACCTTCCAACTATGAAGAAGTGACAGAACATAAAGAGTGGAAGGATGCTATGATCGAAGAGTATCAATCGATCATGAAGAATGATGTTTGGGATGTTGTCCCAAGACCAGAAGGGAAGTCCATTATAAATTCCAAATGGATCTACAAGATCAAGCATGCTGCAGATGGTAGCATCGAGAAACATAAAGCAAGATTTGTGGCTCGTGGTTTCTCCTCGAAAGAAGGAATAGATTATGAAGAAACCTTTTCACTTGTAGCCAGATACACTTCCATCAAATCAGTACTTGCTCTGCCTGTAGTGATGAAATGGTAGATACACCAAATGGATGTCAAGACTGTTATCTTGAATGGTGTAGTGGAAGAGGAAGTGTATGTGGAACAACCACTCGGTTTTGAGACACATGACAGAGATTCTCATGTGTGCAGATTGAAGAAAGCCATGTATGGTTTGAAATAGGCACCCATGACATGGTACAGTATAATTCATGGTTTCCTATCCAGTTTGGGATTTACCAAGATTAAAGCAGATTCCAACCTTTACTACAAGGTTGAAGATGGCAATCCAGTGATACTCCTACTATATGTGGATGATCTGTTTGTAATAGGTATGGATGGGTTGATTGGTGATATGAAGAGGAAACTTGTTGCCGAGTTTTAAATGAAAGACTTGGGAATGATGCACTATTTCTTAGGCATGGAGGTGTGGTAGAGTGCGGATGTGATCTTCCTTCAACAAGGGAAGTATGCAGTAGAGATCTTGAAGAGATTCAGAATGATGGATTGCAAGGCCATAACCACACCTATGGCATCAAACTTGAAGCTATTGAGTGATGCTTCATCAGAAGCGATTGATGCTATGATGTATCATCAGATGATTGGGTCCTTGATGTATATAACAAACATGAGACCATATATTTGATTTGCTATGAACACCTTGAGCCAGTTCTTGACAGATCCAAGACATGTTCACTTGATTGCTGCAAAGCATATTCTAAGGTACCTGAAGGGTACAGTTGACTATGGGCTCAAGTATGAGGAAAATCAGAAGATTAACCTAGAGGTTTATGTTGATTCAGATTGGGTAGGTAGTTCCATCCATAGGAAGAGCACTTCAGGATTTTGCTTCAATATGGGATTAGGTGTGATCTCTTGGTTTAGCAGGAAGCAATTCTGTGTGGCACTGAGTACAGCTGAAGCAAGGTATGTTGCAGCTTGTTCAGCTAGTTGTGAGGCAGTATGGCTGAGGAAGATAATGTCTGATTTATTTGATCTCCAGCTGGATGCTACTTGTATATATTGTGACAACCATAGTTGTGTGAAGTTTTCAGAGAACCATGTGTTCCATGACAAGTCGAAGCATATCGAGATCAAGTATCACTATATCAGGGATATGGTGTAGAGAGAAGTAGTGAAGCTCCAGTCTGTTGCGATGGAGGAACATATAACTGATGTATTGATGAAGCCATTGGCTAGAGTGAAGTTTGAGTACTTCAGGGAGAAGCTTGGTGTTCTCTAGATCAAGGTTCCCTCCAAGGGGAAATGATGATACTGAGAGCCATTCTGACATGGTGAGAGGATTAGGTTTCTTCCATGGTCAGATGTAAGGGCTGAGCCATTTTGTCATGGTGAGAGGATTTGGTTCCTTACATGTCATATATGAGCACTAAGCCATTCTGATGTAACTGTAGGATTTCTCCCTACATGATTAGATGTAAGGGCTAAATGCCATTCTTGGAATGGAAGCGCCTGGTCAGTTACCAAGAAAACTCAGTCTGGGACTGAGGGTTGTTCTGATATGACTATAGAATGTAGTATTACATGATCAGATGTGAGCACATGGCCATTCTGATGTGATTAAGGGAGGTGTTCCCACTTGATCAGATATAAGGGTTGATGCCATTCTCTGGGAGAATGGAGGCACCTGGTCAATTACCAGGAATCCTTAGTCTAGGACTAAGAGCCCTTTCGATGTGGTGCTTTCGAGCATGGTCGAATGTAAGTGTAGAGCTATCTCGATGCGGTGCTTTCAAGCATGGTCAAATGTAAGTGCTGAGCCTTTTTTATGCGATTCTTTTGAGCATGGTCGACTATAAGTGTTGAGCCCTTTCGATGCTTTGTTTTCAAACATGGTCGGATGTAAGTGTAGAGCCTTTTCGATGTAGTGTGTTTGCACATGGTCAGATATAAGTGCTGATCCATTCTAGCATGATGTGTTTACACATGGTCAGATGTGAGTGCTGGGCCTTTCTGACAAGATGAGGTCTGATGTGAGTGCTGGGCATGCCTTTCTGACAAGATGAGGTCAGATGTAAGAGCTGGGTGGGCCATTCTAACTTAGGGTCATATATAAGCGCTGATGAAGACCTACATGAAGTGTAGGCCTACAACCAGCATGAAAAAGGGCTGGTTCTGTAGAACTTCTTGTGATGAGAAGAATCGAGAGATAGCACAGATGATGACGATGATCCAAAATTGATGATGATCCAGATCAAGCGATGATCTAGATGTGATGATGATCCAAACATGATGATGATCTAGATCAAGTGATGATCCATATTTGATGATGATACAGTGATGATCCAGTGGTCATGATGATGTAGATCCCGTGATGAAGAAGACTTGAAGACGATGCTGACTTGAAGACGATGATGACTTGAAGATGAAGACAAATTGAATATCAAGACAACTTGAAGATGAATATGACGAGATGATCCAGTCAATACAGAGAAGAAGACCAATGCTGAAAATTTTGTCGAAAGAATACCTTCCTAGTTAAGAGGGAGTGTTTATGTAATTGTAACTTCGGAATGTATTCACCTATGTATCTTGTGTCTTGTACCTCGATCTTTATTCCAGGATTTGTTTGTAATGTAATTGAGTCATGTCATGCCATGATGTTCCGATTGGGAGGATCTATAATGTAAGCAAGTCATGTCAAGTCATTATGGGTAACCCTCCTATTGATCAAGGGTTAAAGTCCTCGTATTTCCGGGGCACTAGGATTATTAGACTCTCCTAGAGAAGTCAACCCTAGTTTGGTTTAGTCTAGAATTAGTATAAATAGAGAGTGAGCCTCTCTATTTATCACAAACTCACTCACACTCATTTGTAGCGCATAGCTGAGGAACAGGGATGATTTTAGGGGCAAATTATAGCCCATAGGTGAATTTTAAGGGGTGCCCAAAAAAAGGTGGGAAAATTTTAAGGGGTGCCCAAAAAAAGGTGGGTGAATTTTTAATATTAAAATGGTTTTTTTTAATTTAATAAATTAGCCCATATTTTATTTTATATATAATTTCCCTTGACTAAATAGCCACCGCAATTAAACTGTGAAAATTCATAAAATCTAATTTAGCCAACCCATTGATGGGAAAAATCGTGACATTCGCCCTGATTTCTTCCGTAATGGAGGTGAAATCGCCAAAAAATTACAGTTTTGGAGGATAAATGGAGATGATTCACCCAAATTTATGGTAGATAGGTTAAAAATTAGGTATTTCACCCCTATTTATGGATCTTTGGGTAAACTTGTTTTAGTTCGCCCTGATTTGCAGGCCCTGTATGTTCATCCATTGGGTATGGAGAAGCACAATATTTGGGTCTGCTTCAAGTGAAAAT
Source organism: Pseudotsuga menziesii (assembly GCA_001517045.1). Lineage (NCBI taxonomy): Eukaryota > Viridiplantae > Streptophyta > Pinopsida > Pinales > Pinaceae > Pseudotsuga > Pseudotsuga menziesii. The sequence goes on from LPNX010196241.1 coordinate 250,066, forward strand.
GGATGGTACAGGTCTGCTACATTGATTTACTTCAAGATTTTTCCTTACAAGGTCAGCCAGGAGACTGGGTTCATTGATTATGACAAGCTGGAGGAGAAAGCCTTGGATTTCAGGCCTAAGCTTATTATCTATGGAGGCAGTGCTTATCCCAGGGACTAGGATTATGCTAGATTCTGCGCTATTGCTGATAAATGTGGTGTCACGCTCTTATGTGACATGTCTAGCATCCGTGGCCTTTTTGCTGCCCAGGTACCTTTGGTATTTTCACTGACTTTCTTTGGAACAGTTACCAAGGAGTTTCTTCAACACTCCCACTTTCTATAATGGTTGGCTTCAAATTTTAGTTAATTTTGCAAAATACCTAATCTGAAAACAACCAAGAAGGTTACCATATTTTTCAAACGAAGGCTCTGGAACAAACAATTTCAAAATGGTGATTCATTGCAAACTTCATGTAGCATTTCGAAGCATTACACTGGGATGTAGTTCACATGGTAGAGCTCTCCTTCCAGTTAAAATGGCTACATCTCTAGACATATTTTCTACCATTTGCTCAAGGCCTTGCATTCTATTTTCCAAAGAAACCATCCCTTCCTGGGATCTCCCTATCAATTCCTATAGCATTTCCATCAAACTGGCTTGTTGTTGTTTGTATTGTGATAACTACCTTTGAATTACATGACAGTAATATTTATCATGTATGTCCCGGTCATCGCAAGAACTACTGATACTAGCAAAGCTGGTTCTTGGACCTCCTGTATTCCATGACTGAATATCCACTGGCATATCTTTCTAATTATGATCATGCCATTCTTCCTTTTCCAGCATTCTTTGTTTAGGTTTTCTGTACCACAAACCTCCATCTTCCATGAACTAATCTTGCAAGAAACTATCTGTAATTTTAGTTCTATTATATGTATCCCCAGATCTCTGGACTTTATCAATCAGATCTAGATTTTCAACTTCCCTTATTACAGCTGATGAGGATTGTTCTTATCCATTCAACTCGTTTGATGCCAGTCTAATGTTGCTTGATGCATCTTGCAAACTTGTATTGGAGTCTTCAATTTCTTCTTCATGATGGTTTTGTATAGGTGGTTTTCCATGGGGCATAGCCACCTCTACTTTCCAGTTATCTGAACCCCTTGCTTTGAGATTTTGAAAGAACTCTGAGTTCAGCTTTTTGTCAGACAAGTTGGAGAATTTTTTTTTTTTCAAATTAATCACTGGTTTGTCCATTTTACTTTTCCTTCCTTGGAGATACTCGATATGCATTATTCATTGCATCTTTGTTAGAAGAACTGAATTGGCTTACAGTAGGACTCATACTCTTAATGTCAAATTGTTTCAAATTCTGTGACATCTCTGCACTTTCATTGTCCAAAAAATTTGAAGATGGGATTTTGTGTGCAATATATGAATCAGCTTCAGGGTCTGCAATGTTATTCCAAAGCTTCAATGCCCCTACCACACTATCTCTTTCCGGTTTCATCTGCAGCCATAGTCTTATCAAATCAACATGCTTCAAGTATGAGAATAGTTGCAGATTTGCAGGTTGATAAAGAGTTGTCCAAATGATTGGCCATCCGAATCAAAGTATTAGCTACAAAATTTCTAGTAGCCCAGTCATTACTATTCAAAAGCTTAACACATGCATTGGAATTCAATCGTGTGAAAGGTTAGATGTTGAATTGCACGTTCCAGCTATCTTCAACTGTTCAAATCACTTCAAACTGTCACCATTGGGAAGCCCTAATTCTTCCTTCAACTATCAAAACTCTGATTTCTCAGCAATATGTCTCCACCATGACATTTAATGCCTTCGTAATCTTCAGAATAGAAACCTATTCCTGAAAATTCTGCCACGTTTCACTCACTGTCATCATTTGCCATGAATTTGCATACAGTTGCCACGATCTCCCTCATACGATGACCATACACCTATTTCAATGATAAAATTGGCAAAACACGTATCAAATGTGATAACTGATGTGGTTAATACCTCAGGGATGAAACCCCCAAAAAAATCAGACTGAAAAATGACTATTTTGGCACTCGCAACTTTCTTGAAGCGCGCCAGTGTAAATTTTTCTGGCTAGCGCTACAGGAATCCCTGTTTTGTGATTTTTTAACCAAAACTCCAAACCAAGTGATGTTTTTAAGTAAATAACTTTAAGTAATTTCTTAGGATATTTCTTTAGAACCTTTTAGAAATATATGCATCCTATAAGCCCATAAAAACCATGAAATTAATTAAATCAAGCAAAAATTAAAAAGAAAACCTATTAAATCAACTATAAACATAAGGCTAAAATAAAAATATTTTAAAAGAAACCAAGGTCAAAACTTAGAAACAATAAGAAAAATCATATTTTTAAGACAAGCAAATGGTTCAAAAATAAAAAACAAAAACAGGCTATAACATCTGGCTCCTACTGCAGGATGAAGTCCTCCCTATGAGGCTTCAAGAACCTGTAGACTAATGCCTTCTATAACCAAAACTGCCTGTTTTTCTGCAAAACATCCATTGGGCTATGGAGTCTTTATTCAATCCTTCACATGCTGATATATACAATGAAAATCAAATCTCTTTCTTTGAGGAACCTTCCATTTACTGAATCAAATTGTAATCCCATTTCCAATGTAACCAGGAAAAAATTTCATCAACCCACCAAAACTTGTTTCCAACTCCAAATATATATATAATCAGAAATATTGGAAAACATGAAAAGCAAAGATCTAACAACTTATACTCACTTTCATTAAATGGTGTCTATAAAATAACATATTTATAACTTAGTATTGACTCTAAATAATCTCCTACTAGATCATAAAAATTTCCATAAGTTACCTCTCCCTGTTCTATGAAAAAGATAGGTTGTCCATAAGAATATTTTGTTCCATGAATATCAAGCAGGCATTGGCAAAAAAAGACATCAGGATCAGCCTGGATTTTCTCCATAATTTTTTGGATAGTATCATCAATAATGTCAACACTCTGAACCTCCTTTTCCATACTGTCTTCAAATTAATGACTATCATGCATTGGCTTTGGCTGTTCAAGGATAATAGACTGAATGCATTCCTAAATCTGTTGATCAGATTGTGACATAACACACACCTCACACATTTATGGGTCTTTCTTTTCAATCTCATCATCATATTTATTAAAAATCAGAGCATCTTCATAATGATTTTGAACAACAAACTTATCATAACCATGAATATAAGCAACTTTTGAAAAAATGCAAATAGCCTGGATTTCATCGATTTTAGTATAAAAAAAAAAGGAATAGAGTATAATTCATCACATAATTCTTGTCTTGGAACCCTAATCTCTTCATCATAACAAGGAGCATTCTGAGAAATTTCGAATGATGATGCTAAAGGTTCGTATTTTTCTTCAATACAAAGCCGATCTTTAACACAACAATGATTTCCAACAGTTTGTTGAACAAGAGATTGATCTTCAAAATGATTAGCATTCAAATGATTATTAATACTGTTGAAATCATTATGAGAATATTCCAAACTATCTCTACTAATCTCATCACTTGAATAATCTTCAATCTGACCTAAAACAACAACTTGATTATCGTAATGATCATGGAATTCTTCCTTGACAACAGTATCTGAAAATGTTACCTCTTCATCTTCAACAACATCTGAAACTACAACTTCTTCATGATATGTTTTCAATCCTTGACTATACTTATCATCATGATTTTTTGAGTCAGAAATTGTATTATAAAAATCAGCTTGCTCACAACAATTTTTAAAAAAGAATCCAGTTGAGAACACATACTTACAATGTTTTCGAAAACATGTGTGGAATTCTTTTAGTGAGGAAATGCTAGCAACGGGAAGAGAAAAATACCAATCTCGTACATCTTGCTCGAGTGAATACATGAACATATTCATGCTGTATATTTAACTGGACCATACATTGATGAAATCTGATGAGATGATCTAAAGGATTATCCTCTTTGATTTCTCTAAACCGTGGAAGACAATCTCCCCAAACATCCATAGTAGGTACTGGATTTGGAAAACGTGGAATATCAGAAAAATTGAAAGGTGCAAACCTTCAAGCTAGAATAGCTTCCATGGACATCGGCCTCTGCATCTTGAAATAGTGGAGTCACCAATCAATTTGTCAAGATAATTTTTTTTTCTCCTCAGAAAAAGGAAGGGGTGACAGTAATTCAAATTAATTAGGGCTGCATAAAGCTAGGGATGACTGAAACCTTCTAATTCTTCTAGCTTTTTTTAGTATCTGTTTTGGGTCTAAAACACCCAACTGCAAAGGTGAAACAGGTCTGTTTCTAGTTCCAATTCCCCTATTAGCCACTGTGACAAACTGGTGAAAAGTAGTCTTAGAGATATCCTGGTTTAAGTTCACCTCTTAAAACTAGTGAAATGATAAGCATCCCAGGAAAAAATATGTTTTCAACTTCGTTCCCCGGCAACGGCGCCAAAGATGTTTATGCCAGAAATTGTTTCCAGACTACAAGAAAACAAGCCAACATAATCTCAAATATTTCAATCAAACAAAACTAGGTTTTTAGGGTTTTTAAAGGTTTTCTGGTTGTGAAGTTTGGTGACAAGAGGGAATGCATTCATAACCAAAATAATAACTAAATCACAAGCATAGAAAAACTAAGATGCACAACATAATAACCATGTATCCAATAGAAAATATCACTGAAGTTCATCCACAAATGACAATCACTACAAGCATAAAACTTTAAACCAGCAATGAAATTACCAATTGAATAGCTAAACAAGCTATAAATGAAGCCAGAGAACAAACTGAAGGGTAAAATGGAGCATATATTTCATAATCAGTTCTTCAAATACACATAAGAGTTATTTACTTAGCTTATGAACAAGTCAGGAGACCTCCTCTAGCCAGCCAAAAAGTCAAACCTCTTTCCTATACCCTTGTCCATCTTTTATAATAACAAATAAGTAGTTCTATTTTCCTTTCATTAGGTCGAAATTGAAACTACCCAGCAGTTACATTAACTAACTTTCAACTAATTGACTAAAAATAGCAAAATCGGATTCCTGGTAAATATGGAAAATTTCTGAAAAATAGGTGTCAAAGAAGCCTCCATATCTCTCAACCCGTAACACCTGTGTAACAACTAAGAGAAATTTTTTTGAATGGGTCCGTGATGGACAAAAACCTCTCTTGGGTTTTAAAAATTCATCTCCAATCAATCAGAATATGCCCCATAAGATGAACACTAAAACAGGAAAATATTAAATATTTTTAAAACCCTGAAACATAGGCTGTAAAGATTAAACTGAATCTTTCAAACCTTCATAGCTGTTGCAAAATTGAGAGAGGTTTTTGTGAATGGTTATCTTATGAACAAAAACCTCTTTTTTTATTTCTAAAATTAATCTCCATCAGCTCATGGTATGCATTTAATTTCAATAACCCAAAACAGGAAAAACAAAGCAAAATTCTCAATAATCTTTGCATTTCAATATCCTCTTTTTCATCTGAAATTTCTTCTGCAGGTACAATATTTTCAGCAAAAAATGTCTCTACTGGTGCACCATCCTGAACAGGCTCGGTCTCTATATCATCTGACTATAAATCTTTTCTTTCATTGTCATTAGGGTGCTATTTAGATTTAAAGTCTTCATTTACATGTTCTGAAACTTCTTCTAGAATTGCTCTACCCTACCAGTACTTGATCACTTCTAGTAATTTCATCATCATGTGCCTGATTGTCCCACATATATCTAACAGCAATTGACAACCTCCATGAACATTCTCTTTCTCCACTGTTTCCATTTTGAATGACATTGGACGAAGAACACCTTTCGGGAAAAGTGTTACCTCCATCATTCCCAATCCTGTACTTGGGGTTTGAATGATCGGAGGCTGCATAATATTTTCCTGATAATGTATTTTGTTCATTCTAAAACCCCATTATTGGAATGTTGTCTTGTATTCCAGTTAAAATGGCTACATCTCTAGACATATTTTCGACCATTCGCTCAAGGCCTTGCATTCTGTTTTCCAAAGAAACCATCCCTTCCTGGGATCTCCCTATCAATTCCTGCAGCATTTCCATCAAACTGGCTTATTGTTGTTTGTATTGTGATAATTGCCTTTGAATTACATGCCAGTAATCTTTATCATGTATATCCTGATCATCGAAAGAACTACTGCTGCTGGTAGAGCTGGTTCTTGGACCTCTTGTATTCCATGACTAAATATCCACTGGCATATCTCTCTAATTATGATCATGCCATTCTTCCTTTTCCAGGATTCTCTATTTAGGTTTTCTGTACCACAAACCTCCATCTTCCATGAACTAATCTTGCAAAAAATTATCTTTAATTTCAGTTCTCTTATATGTATCCCTGGATCTCTGGCCTTTATCAATCAGATCTAGATTTTCAACTTCCCTTATTGCCGCTGATGACGATTGTTCTGATCCATTCAACTCATTTGATGCCAGTCTAATGTTGCTTGATGTATCTTGCAAACTCGTATTGGAGTCTTCAATTTCTTCTTCATGCTGGGTTTGTACAGGTGGTTTTCCATGGGGCATAGCCACCTCTAATTTCCAATTATCTGAACCCCTTGCTTTGAGATTTTAAAAGAACTCTGAGTTCATCTTTTTGTCAGACAAGTTAGAGACTTTTTTTTTCAAATTACTCACTGATTTGTACATTTTACTTTTACTTCCTTGGAAACTCATTATATAATCAGATACTCAATATGCATTGTTCATTGCATCTTTGTTAGAAGAATTGAATTGGCTTGCAGTAGGACTCGTACTCTCAATGTCAAATTGTTTCAAATTATGTGACATCTCTGCACTTTCATTGTCCAGAAAACCTGAATATGGGATTTTGTGTGCAATATATGAATCACCTTCAGGGTCTGCAATGTTCTTCCAAAGCTTCAATGCCCCTACCACACTATTTCTTTCCAGTTTCATCTGCAGCCATAGTCTTATCAAATCAACGTGCTTCAAGTATGAGAACAGTTGCAGATTTGCAGGTTGATAAAGAGATGTCCAAATGATTGGCCATCTGAATCAAAGTATCAGCTGCAGCCTTTCTAGTAGCCCAGTCATTACTATTCAAAATCTTAACACAAGTGCTGGAAGTCGATCCTGTGAAAGGTTAGATGTCGAATTGCACGTTCCAGCTATCTTCAACTGTTCAGATCACTTCGAAGTGTCACCGCTGGGAAGCCCTAATTCTTCCTTCAATTGTCAAAACTCTGATTTCTCAGCAATATGTCTCCACCATAACGTTCAATGCCTTCATAATCTTCATATTAGAAACCTATTCCCGAAAATTCTGCCTCGTTCCACTCACTATCATCATTTTCCATGAATTTGCATACAGTTGCCACGATCTCCCTCATACGATGACCATACACTGTTTCAATGATAAACTTGACAAAACATGTATCAAATGTGATAATGATGTGGTTAATACCTTAGGGACAAAACCCACAAAAAAATCGGACTGAAAAATGACTATTTTGGCACTCGCGACTTTTTTGTAGCGTGCTAGTGTAACTTTTTCTGGCTAGTGCTACGGGAATCCCTGTTTTGTGATTTTTTAACCAAAAATCCAAACCAAGTGTTTTTTTTTTGTAAATAACTTTAAGTAATGTCTTATGATATTTCTTTAGAACCTTTTAGATATATATCCATCCTATTAGCCCATAAAAACCATGAAATTAATTAAATCAAGCAAAAATTAAAAAGAAAACCTGTTAAATCAACTATAAACATAAGGCTAAAATAAAAATATTTTAAAAGAAACCAAGGTCAAAACTTAGAAACAATAAGAAAAATCATTTTTTTAAGACAATCAAATGGTTCAAAAATAGAAAACAAAAATAGGCTATATCATCTGGCTCCTGCTGCGGGATGAAGTCCTCCCTGTGAGGCTTCACGAACTTGTAGACTAGTGCCTTCTGTAACCAAAACAGCCTACTTTTCTTCAAAACATCCATTGGGATATGGAGTCTTTATTCAATCCTTCACACACTGATATATACAATGAAAATCAAATATCTTTCTTTGAGGAACCTTCCATTTATTGAATCAAATTGTAATCCCATTTCCAATGTAACCAGGAAAAAATTTCATCAACCCACCAAAACTTGTTTCCAACTCCGAATATATATATAATCAGAAATATTGGAAAACATGAAGAGCAAAGATCTAATAACTTATACTCACTTTCATTAAATGGTGTCTATAAAATAACATATTTATAACTTAGTATTGACTCTAAATAATCTCCTACTAGAACATAAAAATTTCCATAAGTTACCTCTTCTTGTTTTATGAAAAAGATAGGATGTCCATAAGAATATTTTGTTCCATGAATATCAAGCAGGCATTGGCGAAAAAAGACATCAGGATCAGCCTGAATTTTCTCCATAATTTTTTGGATAGTATCATCAATAATGTCAACACTCTGAACCTCCTTTTCCACACTGTCTTCAAATGAATGACTATCATGCGTTGTCTTTTGCTGTTCAAGGATAATAGACTAAAAGTATTCCTGAATTTGTTGATCAAATTGTGACATAACACACAACTCACACATTTATGGGTCTTTCTTTTCAATCTCATCATCATATTTATTAAAAATTAGAGCATCTTCATAATGATTTTGAACAACAGACTTATCATAACCATGAATATAAGCAACTTCTGAAAAAATGCGAATAGCCTGGCTTTCATCAATTTTAGTATCAAAACAAAAAGGAATAGAATATAATTCATGACATAATTCTTGTCTTGGAACCCTAATCTCTTCATCATAACAAGGAGCATTCTGAGAAATTTTGAATGATGATGCTAAAGGTTCGTATTTTTCTTCAATACACAGCCGATCTCTAACACGACAATGATTTCCAACAGTTTGTTGAACAAGAGATTGATCTTCAAAATGATTATCATTCAAATGATTATTAAGACTGTTGAAATCATTATGAGAATATTCCAAACTATCTCTATTGATCTCATCACTTGAATAATCTTCAACCTGACCTAAAACAACAACTTAATTATCGTAATGATCATGGAATTCTTCCTTGACAGCAGTATTTGAAAATGTTACCTCTTCATCTTCAAAAACATCTAAAACTACAACTTCTTAATGATATGTTTTTTAAATATTGTTTTCAATCACAACAATCTTTAAAAAAGAATTCGGCTGAGAACACATACTTACAATGTTTTCGAAAACATGTGTGGAATTCTTTCAGTGAGGAAATTATAGCAGCGGGAAGAGAAAAATACCAATCTTGTGTATCTTGCTCGAGTGAATACATGAACATATTCATGAGCACATCGTCATGCTGTATATTTAACTGGACCATACCTTGATGAAATATGATGAGGTGATCTGAAGGATTATCCTCTTTGCTTTCTCTAAACCGTGGAAGACAATCTCCCCAAACATCCATAGTAGGTACTGGATTTGGAAAACCTGGAATATCATAAAAATTGAAAGGTGCAAACCTTCGAGCTAGAATAGATTCCATGGACATCGGCCTTTACATCTTGAAATAGTGGAGTTGCCAATCAATTTGTCAAGATAATTTTTTTTTCTCCTCAGAAAGAGGAAGGGGTGATAGTAATTCAAATTAATTAGGGCTGCATAAAGCTAGGGATGACTGAAACCTTCTAATTATTCTAGTTGTTTTCAGTATTTGTTTTGGGTCTGCAACACCCAACTGCAAAGGTGAAACATGTCTGTTTCTAGTTCCAATTCCCCTATTAGCCACTATTACAAACTGGTGAAAAGTAGTCTTAGAGATATGCTGGTTTAAGTTCACCTCTTAAAACTAGTGAAATGATAAGTATCCCGGGGAAAAATCTGTTTTCAACTTCGTTCCCCGGCAATGGCGCCAAAGATGTTTATGCCAAAAATTGTTTCCAGACTACAAGAAAACAAGCCAACATAATCTCAAATATTTCAATAAAACAAAACTAGGTTTTTAGGGTTTTTAAAGGTTTTCTGGTTGTGAAGTTTGGTGACAAGAGGGAATACATTCATAACCCAAATAAGAACTAAATCACAAGCATAGAAAAAATGAGATGCACAACATAATAACCATGTATCCAACAGAAAATATCATTGAAGTTCATCCACAAATGGCAAGCACTACAAGCATAAAACTTTAAACCAGCAATGAAATTACCAACTGAGTAGCTAAACAAGCTATAAATGAAGCCAAAGAACAAACTGAAGGGTAAAATGGAGCATATATTTCATAATCAGTTATTCAAATACACATAAGAGTTAGTTACTTAGCTTATGAACAAGTCAGGAGACCTCCTCTAGCCAGCCAAAAATTCAAACCTCTTTCGTGTACCCTTGTCCATCTTTTATAATTACAAAGAAGTAGTTCTATCTTCCCTCCATTAGGTTGAAATTGAAACTACCCAACAGTTACATTAACTAACTTTCAACTAATTGACTAAAAATAGAAAAATCAGATGCCTGGTAAATATGGCGAATTTCTAAAAAATAGGTGTCAAAGAAGCCTCCATATCTCTCAATCCATGATACTTGTGTAAAAACTGAGAGAGTTTTTTGTGAATGGGTCTATTATGGACACAAACCTCTCTTGGTTTTTAAAAATTCATCTCCAATCAATCAGAATATGCCCCGTAAGATGAACACTAAAACAGGAAAATATTAAATATTTTTAAAACCCTGAAAAATAGGCTGTAAAGATTAAACTGAATCTTTCAAACCTTGAAAGTTGTTGCAAAACTGAGAGAGGTTTTTGTGAATGGTTATATTATGCACAAAAAATATCTTTTTTTTTTCTAAAATTCATCTCCATCAGCTCATGGTATGCATTCAATTTCAATAACCCAAAACAGGAAAAACAGAGCAGAATTCTCAATAATCTTTGCATTTCAATATCCTCTTTTTCATCTGAAATTTCTTCTGTATGTACAATCTTTTCAGCAACAAATGTCTCTGCTGGTGCATCATCCTAAACAAGCTCAATCTCCTTATCATCTGACTGTAAATCTTTGCTTTCATTGTCATTAGGGTGTTGTTTAGATTTAAAGTCTTCATTTACATGTTCTGAAACTTCTTCTGGAATTGCTCTGCCCTACCAGTACTTGATCACTTCTAGTAATTTCATCATCATGTGCTTGGTTGTCCCACATATCTGTACCAGCAATAGACAACCTCCATGAATATTCTCTTGCTCCATTGTTTCCACTTTGAATGACATTGGACAAAGAACACCTTTCTGGAAAAGTGTTACCTCCATCATTCCCAATCCTGTACTTGGGGTTTGAATGATCAGAGGCTGCATAATATTTTCCTGAGAACGTATTTTGTTCATTTTGAAACCCCATTATGGGACTGTTGTCTTGTATTCCAATTAAAATGGCTACATCTCTAGACATATTTTCTACCATTCGCTCAAGGCCTTGCATTCTGTTTTCCAAAGAAACCATCCCTTCCTGGGATCTCCCCATCAATTCCTGCAGTATTTCCATCAAACTGGCTTGTTGTTGTTTGTATTGTGATAGCTGCCTTTGAATTACATGCCAGTAATATTTATCATGTCTATCCTGATCATCGCAAGAACTACTGCTACTGGAAGAGCTGGTTCTTGGACCTCCTGTATTCCATGACTGAATATCCACTGTCATATCTCTCTAATTATGATCATGCCATTCTTCCTTTTCCAACATTCTCTATTTAGGTTTTCTGTACCACAAACCTCCATCTTCCATGAACTAATCTTGCAATAAATTATCTTTAATTTCAGTTCTCTTATATGTATCCCCAAATCTTTGGCCTTTATCAATCAGATCTAGATTTTCAACTTCCCTTATTACAGCTGATGAGGATTGTTATGATGCATTCAGCTCGTTTGATGCCAGTCTAATCTTCCTTGATGTATCTTGCAAACTTGTATTGGAGTCTTCAATTTCTTCTTCATGTTGGGTTTGTATAGGTGGTTTTCCATGGGGCATAGCGACCTCCACTTTCCAGTTATCTGAACCCCTTGCTTTGAGATTTTGAAAGAACTCTGAGTTCAGCTTTTTCTCAAACAAGTTGGAGACTTATTTTTTTTTCAAATTACTCACTAATTTGTCCATTTTACTTTTAATGCCTTGGAAACTCATTAAATAATTAGGTACTCGATATACATTGTTCATTGCATCTTTGTTAGAAGAACTAAATTGGCTTGCAGTAGGACTCGTACTCTCAATGTCAAATTGTTTCAAATTCTGTGACATCTCTGCACTTTCATTGTCCAAAAAATCTGAATATGGGATTTTGTGTGCAATATATGAATCGGCTTCAGGGTCTACAATGTTCTTCCAAATCTTCAATTCCCCTGCCACACTATCTCTTTTCAGTTTCATCTACAGCCATAGTCTTATCAAATCGAAATGCTTCAAGTATGAGAACAGTTGCAGATTTGCAGGTTGATAAAGAGTTTTCCAAATGATTGGCCATTTGAATCAAAGTATCAGCTGCAGCCTTTCTAGTAGCCGAGTCATTACTATTCAAAAGCTTAACACAAGCGCTGGAAGTTGATCCTGTGAAAGGTTAGATGTCGAATTGCACGTTCCAGCTATCTTCAACTATTCAGATCACTTCAAACTGTCACCGCTGGGAAGCCCTAATTCTTCCTTCAACTGTCAAAACTTCAATTTCTCAGCAATATGTCTCCACCATGACGTTCAATTCCTTCATAATATTCATATTAGAAACCTATTCCCGAAAATTCTGCCTCGTTCCACTCACTGTCATCATTTTCCATGAATTTGCATACAGTTGCCACGATATCCCTCATACGATGACCATACACTTGTTTCAATGATAAACTTGGAAAGACACGTATCAAATGTGATAATTGATGTGGTTAATACCTCAAGGATGAAACCCCCAAAAAAATCGGACTGAAAAATGACTATTTTTGCACTCGTGACTTTCTTGTAGCGTACTAGTGTAACTTTTTCTGGCTAGCGCTACAGGAATCCCTGTTTTGTGATTTTTTAACCAAAACTCCAAACCAAGTGCTGTTTTTTGGTAAATAACTTTAAGTAAGGTCTTATGATATTTATTTAGAACCTTTTAGAGATATATTCATCCTATAAGCCCATAAAAACCATGAAATTAATTAAATCAAGCAAAAATCAAAAAGAAAACCTGTTAAATCAACTATAAACATAAGGCTAAAATCAAAATATTTTAAAAGTAACCAAGGTCAAAAATTAAAAGCAATAAGAAAAATCATATTTTTAAGACAAGAAAATGGTTCAAAAATAGAAAACAAAAATAGGCTATAACACTTCCCACACTAAACTTAAATCTAATTAACTTACGATACTCAAAAGCCTAGTACTTCCTAGAAATTACATCTGCATTCTACATAGTAAGTCGGGTATTAGAAAAACTTACCTATTTCATTTTTTACCATTTAATTGTAAAGAAACCACACCCACTTGATATGATGAATGTCAAACACAGTCAGAAGATTGGTCCGGTATTAGAGGTTGTCGTTATTGACAACTCTTTCATTCATTTCTAGATGAGATTGTAGCATATTTGTTGATCTTAGTAGTAGTGTTGGATCTTGTGACATTGGTCATATCATAAAATGACAATATGTAATGTGCTAGCACGGTCATTTCCAATCAAGCTTGACAACATCTAATGTTTTGAAAGTGAATATTGTTTTGTCAGTGGACAATCTCTTATAAAAGAAGTCTTCAATCATGTTTAATTCCTCACCATCTAAACCATTGTTAGAGCTTAACTTCATCAACTTGTGTCTTACTAATAGAAACCCCACAATTGCATAATCCTTAGTCTTAGCAGTTAACCAAACACCTCTACTGATGATCCCAAAAATTGTTACTACACCAACTATATCTATACATGGTTACAGTAACTATTGCTATAGTTGTTACAGTAGAAGCTATCAGTAAAAAGTGTTACCATAAACATGCCATACATGGATTGACAAAGATGATCTCTTTTGCAGCAAAGAGGCCAATTGAAAGAACATCAACTCATGAAAAAGATACAATAGGAGATGATTGAGGAGGAAAAGCATCGAATACCAATTGCAAAAGGGTTTCCATGGACAACTGATGAGCCACAAGTAAGTTTTGAATCTAAACAAATCATTTTATGCTATCAATGATGATGTTAGGCTTGAATTCCTTTATTAGTTTTTGAAGTTCAACATAACATTCAAAGTGCCTCTCATTATATTTTTATCATATTCTAAAGTGTTTATTTGTCAAATTTGCAGGTCTTTCCAAAGCCCCCAGTCAAAGAGAACACTAAGCCATTATATGTCAAGCTTCACACAAAGTCTAGATCAGTTGAAAGAGCCAAATTTGATCACTTAGTATGCCTGAATTCTAGTCCCTAAATCTAAGTCATTTTGCAGAATCAAAAGTTCATCTTCAGTAAGATAAACATTTGTTTCAGTTCCTAACATTTCTTGTGATACCTCAAATAGATGGAAGAAAAATTCTACTATCTCATGCAACAAAGGTCAGAATAAGAGCAACTATGGAAGGTATAACTTCCCTTGCATTTGAAGGTTTTTTTAGTTAAATATTTTTGGTTCTTTTGGTATGAACTAAATATCTCCCAAAGCATAGTGAGAATCTCCCAAAGCACAGTGAGAATGTGGATGGCTAGCAAGCATGAGTTAATTTTCAGCCTTGAATTTTGCCACCTCAATAGGAAACCATGATATAAACTGTTTTGATATAGATTTATTCATTTTTGTTACAAACCGACTTGAGTATCCTAAATAGCTAGCTGAAGATGAAGAAATTAAGAGATTTCAAAAAGAGATGATTCCATAAGCTCAACTCATGCCCTTTTTTGATCGTCCATTTGTACTAAAGAAGTATGTTCTCCTTCTTAACCATTTTTTCTATGGTTTAAAACATGATGCAAAATATATAGTTTTTCTATACTAAACCAAAATTGTGGCAGGTCTTCAAACTTCAAAGTCCCCAATGATCCCAAAGGAGCCTAAATTCCACAGTTATCACCATCATATAAAATGCTTATAATGAAAGGGCATGCACACTACAGGTTTCAGGTTTCACAATGATAATAGCTGACAAAGAAATCATGAATTAGTAAAAAAGGGAGTGTTGTTGAAGTAACTTGTACTAGTAGGCAGGGAGTGTCGTTGAAGTAACTTGTACTAGTAGGCATTATTGCAGAGTTGTATATGTTATATGTATTACAGCATCTACTAACATATGCTGGTAGTTGTTATTGTACTAGCCTTTGGAATAGTAGGCTAGTATCCAGAGCTTATTTGCACTCACAACTTATTGCTATTAGGCTAGTATTCCAGTTGGAGATGGTTATGTGGTCAAGTTACTCAAAGAACAATAACTATTGCATAACGTGGAGGACCCAAAGCAGCCTAATAATGAGACCCTATACATAGAACCTGATTGGGAACTTATATGATCTTGGTTTTTGATAAGCCACCAACGAAAGAGGCTGTTGTAATAGTAAAAAACATGCATGAGGGATTCAAGACCATGTATTTTGATGGTGCACGTTCCTGATTTGGTGCAGGTGCTGGGGTAATTTTTGTTTCACCGGTTATAACTCCTTTCCATATTCATTTTGCTTAAAATTTGATGCAGCTAACAATGTGACTGAATATGAGGCCTTGCTTTTGGGTTTGAAACAAGTAAAGGATCTCAATATTAAAACATTAAAAAGTCAAAGGAGATTCAGAATTTCAAATTTGATTGTGAATCAAGTACGAAACCAGTGTGAAGCAAAATATTATCATTTGAAGCAATATTTACATGTTGTATCATGTATGGTATGAGATCAAGGCATTTGATGCTTTTGACATAGTCTCTATCCCGCAAAATCAAAATCATTAATCAACAAGTAGATGCTATGATAGGTTCAAATGTCGGATTTAAACCATGCACAACATAGTCCTTTACAAAGTACCATGTGGAGGTAAGGTTTCGACCATCCATTCCTGACAACTTCAGAAACTAGCATCTATTTGAAGATGATAGGTATTGTGAATTTTTTGAATAGTCTAAATGCAACTGCCTCTCACTAGATTGATCAAGGATAAGAAAACAATGACCCGGAGCAACAAATGGTACAACTGAAAAGTAATAAAATCCCTAGATGTTTAGTACCTTTGGAAAAAATTCTTGATGATTCTATTGCTTTTAAAGGTTAAAGGTCACTAATAAGGATGAGCAGGTCATTGAACTCAATATGGGTTCTAAGGAAAGTCCAAGACCAGTGAATATTTGTCAAGTATGCACTCTAGAATGGAAAAATATTGAGGAGTTTATCTGTGATTATAAAGATGTTTTTGCATGGTCATATGATGAGCTAAAAGCCTACAGTACTGAGGTTATCAAGCATAAAAATCCTTTGAAAGAACAAGCCAAACCTTTCAGGAAGACACAAAGGCACATGAATCCCAAGTTGGCTCCCATCATACAAAAAGAGTTGCAGAAGTTTTTCAAAGTAGAAATCATCACTCCTGCTTATTACTCATAGTGGGCATCCAATGTTGTACCAGTCCATAAGAACGATGAGATTAGAATTTGCAATATTTGAAATTTGAACCTTGCATCCTCGAAAGATAACTATCTTTTGCCAAGCATGAAATATGTGTTACAGTTACAAGTGCTGAAATGATTTCCATGTTGGATGGATTCTCAGGGTACAACCAGGTGTTGGTTGATGAAAATGACCAATACAAGACAACATTCACCATCCTTGTGGAACATATTCCCATGTCTGTGTGCCTTTTGTATTGTTAAATCCTTGTACCAGGTTCCAAAGAGCCATATGCTTTCTCTAATTTCCTTAATAAAGTTATCATGGTTTACCAAGATGATTTGACAGTTTATTCCAAGTGCAGGGGAGACCATTTCATGCACCTGAGGAAGATCTTTGATAGACATAGATCCTTTGGAATCTCACTTAACCCCAAGAAGTCTATTTTTGGGGTAGTCAAAGGAAAATTATTGGGGGATCTGGTGTCCAAAAGACAAGGTAAAAATAGATCTAGCAAGAGTTCAATCTTAAAAGAGATTCAATTACCCAAAAGTAAGAAGGGTATCTAGTCCTTTGGGAGCATAAATTTCCTACTAATATTTGTGCCCAATTTCATTGAAATCACTTATGCCATCTCAATTATGCTAAAAAAGGGACATGAAAAGGGAGAAACCAGGGAAACAATGTAAATTTAACAACCTTTGGTTGGGCCCTTCCCAAATAAAGTGAAAAAGCAGGGAAGAATAGTTTTCATCTGACTAATCTGGATGGAGAAGAAAAAAATCTACCAGTCAATGTGTAATTACTAAAGTATTACTTTCAGTAACAACCCTAAAGGGCCACAAAAAATAGAAAAGAAAAAAAAAGAGAAAAGGAAGAGAAAAAGAAAATGATGAGTTCTGTCTGTTTTGGGTAATGGTGTAGGTTAGTGGCAAATTTTTATTTTTACTAGGAATTTTTTTCATTGCATTGATTTCAATTATATCTTACATTTTATGATTTTTGCAAGTCGTTTCATTCTTAATACGTTGTTCCGCATTCACATGAGCAGTCCCAAATTTGGGAGGTTGGTTTATATAGCTTTTTGTCATAGGCCAGATTCTTTTGTCATTCTGAAAATTGGGCATGCATGAATCGTTATTATTCACAGAGTAAAATCAGATTTGGGACACATTTATCTTAGGTCAAAGTCTGGATAAGGCCTGGGATTTTTTTGTGTGTCAGTAAAAGTATATCTCTATGGAAAGTAAGGGTATGTATTTGTCGGGATTTAGGAAAGCTTATGCATCAATCACAATCCCAACATGTGTCTCCTAAGGTCATTTTTTGTGCATCGAAGACCTTATCCAACTTTAGGGATATGATACTAACAAGAGTGATTGAATTTTCAGAGAAAAACATCATTGAAGACCATTGGAATATCAGCATCCCATAGGAGCATGTTCTCCCCTTTTGGAGCCACTGTTAACACACACTTCACCTCGATCGAGGAAGATGGAAATCATAAAAATTAAAAACAAGAAAGAATTTAAAGAAGCAAGAAAGGAGCTAGAGATGGATTTATCAAAAGGCGTTTCCTTGACTAACCTTGGTTAAGGAAAGTATGCAGTTGATATTCTAAAGAGATTCATAATGTTGGACTGTAAGGTGATATCCACACCTATGGAATCTAACTTGAAGCTACTATGTGAAGATTCATCATATTTGGTTGATGCCATGATGTATTGTCAGACGATTGGATCATTGATGCATTAATTGCAGTGAAGATATCATTTTGGACAGACTGGAGATAGAATTGAAGGTATTTGTTTTTTACTTTGGATTTACCTGAGAAATATGATGATGTTATCCTCATAGGGAGAGTCATTTGTAATGGGATCTACACAAAATATCTGAATTTAAATTTGAACAGAAGAAGTTCAATGGTAGGCTTGAGTATTACTAAAATACTACTCAAGGACAGACTTGAATGACTAAATTTTACTTGCAAGAGAGCCATGTTATGAAGCCTAATACTATTAAACTTCTCGAGTCTTATTTTGGTCTAGGTGTTCCATGTACTTTTGTTGGTTAGTGATGATCAATGTATATGAATTTGAGGTTGTGTTTTAGGTGAAAATAGATTCTACATTTACTTTTTTGTTGTAGCATTGATGATTTGAGCTACATTACCTTCATGCAACTTATTTTAAGATTGATGGTTTGATATTTATCTCTTACATTGTCTCTTTCTTGCATGTGACAGGAAATGAATTTGGAATTTGAGAAAGCTAGGCCTAGGAGCTATCTCTTCACATAGATAGTTTCCTAACATTAAATGATAAATAACTAATTTGACAACACTTTCGCTAAGCAATAATGGGCTCATTTCAGTACATGAAACCCTGTTGGTGTTTAGCACGAATATCTTGATAATTTTTTATGGTTTGTTTATTGCTTTTGTTTGAAGCATTTTGTCGATTTTTGAAGTTTGTGTGTATTTTGGTTAAATATTGTGTTAAGTCCTTTGAATGCTTCTAGTTCTCATTCGATGCTTGATTTAATATTTTTTTTGTAGCTTGAATCAAGGTTGGTTTTAGGGTTTGAGAAAAGATTATTTTATTAACTTTTAGTTTCATGAATTAATTGTCTTCAGTTTTTTTATTCTTTTATGCTGATTGTAAATTTTCTTTGCAAATACTTATTGTTATTCAAAAAAATAAATGAGCTCTGCATAGCTAAGTGAATAAAAAAATGGTCTATGCACTAGGTTCCTATGCATTGATCATAGGATACCTATTGTCATAAGACCAACATTCATCTAATGAAATGATCAATTGGCATAATTACAATGCATACTCGTATTAGCCTCCATGACCATAATTACCTAGTGGAGGCGGGTGATTCCATGAAGATGGGTAACACTTTTTGGCCAAATTTGGCTATGAAAACCTGATTTTTTACTCATGTGCTAGATAGAAGCCCTCAAAACGCATA
>LPNX010196241.1:270146-282646 GCA_001517045.1 Pseudotsuga menziesii
GACCACGTAAAGACATTTTTTCTATTTCTTCAAAAATTGAAAAACCAAAGATACCCTTTTGAAGAGGACACGTCGATATGTGATGTGTGCATTTTTAAGAATTTTTTGGCTGTGTATTTTTAACTCTACGGATTTTTCTTTGAGCTGCTTCGAAGTTACAGTGTGGTTTTCTAAGTATAAGTTTTAGAAGTAATTAAAAAATAAATAGCATATGAATGCCAAAATGCGTGTATGATACGTCAATGGATAGAATATTCATTGGTGAATCTATCGGTATCAACTCCGCTCATTTATGTGCTAGGAATGGTAGGGTTACACCTCTTCAAGGCACAGGAAATTTTCCATTTGTTTGAATGAGGGCTAAGTCTGTTTTTTTAAGCCCTCGACCGAGGTATCTAAATACCTCGGTCGAGGTATTTAAATACCTCGACCGAGGGTTTGTAAAGCCCGCAATACCTTGGTCGAGGGCTTGATAAAACCTCGGTCGAGATATTAAGACCTCGGTCGAGGGCTTAACAAGCCCTCGACCGAGGTGTGTTTTTCTATTTTTTCCCAAATGCGCTTGCCAAAAAGTGTTACCCAGGTCCGTGGATTCACCCAGGCCAAGATCAAGCATACTGTATGATTCTATCAGTTTATTAGTTTGTCAAGATTCAGGTCCCCACATGTCCACGAGACCATTAAGGGACGAGATAACAACTGGAGTTCCCACTTGCCCTGAATCTAGTCAGTGTAGTTGTGTTTCATTGACACCTTCCAGTTGTTACTTATGAGTCTACATGTTCTATTGATCATGATGTGATTCATGTTATTTGAATAATGTTGTTGTTCCTTTATTTTGAAAATATTCTATAAATCAGTGAAAGATTCGCCAGTTTTTACAATTTTTTATAATGAAGTTAAATATTCGCCAAGATTTTACAATATCTTATAACTTAGTGAAAGATTCGCCAAGAGATTACAACATTATATAATAAAATGAAAGATTCACCAAGATTTTACAACATTATATAATAAAATGAAAGATTCGCCAGGGTTTTACAACATTGTATAATAAAATGAAAGATTCACCAAATTTTTTATATATACATATTATATTATTGATAAAATCGCCTTCAAATTTTCCTATATATCATAGAGATTCACCCATTTTTTATACATATAAATTTAGGGGGGCTTCTTAAAATCATCTCTGCTGAGGAATAAGAAGACACTGGGGCTAGGAAGAAAAATGTTGCTGCTGTCGGGAGATCATCTTACTATTTTGGGGTTTTACTTTTGGTGTTGATTCTATCTCTGAGGAAGTTGCAGGGTTTTCTCCATTTATGGTTTCCCCGAGGAAAAACACTATGTTCATTGTCTCTTGTGTTTGATTGATGTGCTTGTTATTCTCTCATTTTAAACATCCTAATAATGCTAGCTTAATGTTAAAAATCTAACACCTTATTGTAATAAATTTGAATGTGCAATAAGATAAATAAAGATTAGAATTTTACAAAAAAGAATAGTAATTTTTTTGGTTGAAGTACAAAATGCGTAAAATTTGATAATTTCTTCAAATTAAAAATTTTATAAACTTTGATATATATAAAATTCTTTAAGAAATCGTCATAATTACCAAGTATTTATTGTTTATAAGTTTGGTATATAAAATTGTAATAATTATTTATTTTAATAATAATGTCATTTTTTTACATAAACTAAAATGATAAATTTTTATGACAATTATATTATTTAATAATGATTTATTAAATATTTTTTTTGGGTTTATTGGATATAACTTGATAATCGTCCACTAATTGAAAGAAATTCTGACAATCTGGAAACCCGATACAAAAAAGTTTAAATCATGGTCTATTTCATCTTCTTTGAAATCGAAGGCAGCTGCTGTCGTAGCTACGCCTTCTTCTTGATTTTTATTTTTGCACAGTGGGACCTAGCACATCTTCGGTTTGGGGGAGGTAGGTGTTTTGCTATAATTTTTATATAAACCATGCCATTTGGTATGAATTTCTGTGAATGATTATTCAAACCTCCAACAGCATGTTCATTTAGATGGGTACTTGCATGGTCATTCAAACTGTCAAACCTGTCGCTTGTTTGCACACTCCAAATCATTAATATAGTATGCTTTTAGAGGGTTCGACCACTGAAAGGGTCGACCCCCCCTCTCTATTGCTCAATCATTACATAAGGATACATTCATCTTTGTAAAAGGATGTAAAAACTTTGATTTTTGTTCCAATTTCTTTTTTTTGTTCTTTTTTTATGTTAAAAAAACACATACAAATAAAAAATATAAATATTAAAAAAATAATATAAATTAAAAAAATAAATAATATAAAAATACTAAATAATATAAAACTAATACTTTGTTTTATTTTATTGTAAAGGAATAAAAACATAAATTAATTAAAAGTTATAAAATTAAATTAGTATATATATGAAAATATATACAAAATATATAGATAAAACAATAATAATAAAAGGGTTATGATAACATTACATAAATAAAAATAAAATAAAAACTAAAAACATATAAATAAATAAAAACATTAGGTAATACATAAAACCAAAAAATTATAAATTATAAATGAACCTAGAATCTTCTTAAATTTTTTGTTTGTTGCGCTAATTTGTTTTCGCAAGTTACTCAAGAACATGTTTTGACAAGAAGGGTTGCTTAACATGCGTTGCCACTTTCAGGTATAAGGGCATTTTATTTATTCTCTTTAGCTTTTGTTAAGCACATGTTTTCATGTATTTTCAATGCTCTCATAAGTTGGTTGCAGAAAAATGCTAACTTTTTTTGCAGGTTCAAAGACAAACGAATGGGAAGTTCCAGAATCACATAAATTTTTCAAAAAAAAATGTTCCATTGAAATCTCGAAGGAGTTGAGTCTTCCCTTGTGTATGTCATGACATTTGTTGCCACAAAGAATCCTTTCAGAAACCTATTACGCCATGTCATGATTACTTATCCTTATCCTTCCAATCCTATTCATCATCCATGTTAGGGTCTACTTTTTCACTTCCTTATATTACATCATAACTTCCTGCATGTCCACCTTTCTAAGTCGCATACAATTTCCCCATTTTTTAGTTTATCTTTTTCCTTCTGAATAAAACCATTTAGCTTCCTTTCCATGACTACATTATCCCCGCCATAAAATCTATTTGACTATGAGGTCTTTTATCTATATTCATACCACTCATTATTTACAACTCGTGTTGAATGATGTGGGATTCCTTAAGGCCCACCTTTCAATAAGTCTTTCCCCATCGACCTCAACACCTTATCTGGGATAGAGACTAGATTTCATTATTAGTACCTTGAGGCTTGCATGCCTTAATGGCAAGTTCTCTTGCTGACAATCATGGGAATACATCAATGTCCCATGATCATTAGATCTTACAAGTGGCTCGCCATCAGCTCATCTATTCACACTTTGCAAGATGTACTTAGGTACCTTGGCACTCATTGACATCAATGGTGATATTTCCTCACATTGGTTAACGACATTGATTAATGGTTTCTAATCCAATGACTTATTTCCATATTTGACATCAACACATTTATTCGCATGGTAAGAATTGTACCATCATGTTTTGTAGCAGGTGAAGACTATATACTTTGCATGACTCCATCAGCAGTTTTACAACAACAAACTTCAACCATATGAGACTACCACAGTTCTACTTTCAGCTCTCATCTTTTACTTCATCCAACCAAGTAGCAACTCAGATCCTTCACTTCACATTCTATTATCCAGCAGCAACCACATTCTTATTGCTTGGTTCATCAACTTTTTGGGTAAGTGGAGGTATGTTTTTTTCTAATCTTTAGCCATGTAATTCCTTAAATGTTAGAAAATGAATGAATTTGGAAAATTCCCTCACTGCATTCCCTTTCTCATTTTCATAAACATAATACATCTTAAGTTGGGGGGGAACTATTCATTACCATTTTACATATTGATCATCTCATTTACCCTTAATCAACATGTCTTTCCCAAACTATGCTTTGTTACACATTGTTATATATTTTGGCATGATTCATAATATGAAGAAAAGGATTTCTAATATACATTGATGGTTCATCATTTCTAATGCATAAATATTATGTATTGTAGCAAAAATACAAGTAAAACGAGAAAATGTTGTTAACACAAGAACCAACATTTGTTACACTTATGGTTGTCACACAAGAACCAACCTTAAGGAAAATTACTGCCACTCATGCATTTCAAATTCTCGAATTATTTATTGATACATACCATCATCATTGGAAGCCCAGCTATAAAGAATTTTTTTTTGAAGAATTAATGCATAGTTCCATGAGGACATGCAAACAGTAAAGTTGGGGGGTATGTTGAGCTGCAAAAACACCACATTTTATTCACCTTTTACATACCATTTGTCACCTTATTCCTATCTTATCCTTTCATAAAATCATTAATATCCACCACTTTCATGAATAAATATGGGTTTATATTACTGTTTTCCAAATCATTTATTTTTGAGTATTTTGAGTGAATTTGTGGTTAATTATTGAGAAAAATAACATATTTTCATTATACGTTAAAGTTGGATGAGTTTGATGATGCTTATAGGTATATTTGAAGACTTTAACAAGCTCAAAAGTGACCACCTGGCCTCAGATTCGAATTTCATCTTCCAAATTTGAGCTAATTTCAAGGACAAGATTATGGAAATGTGGAGAGAATATCTCATCCAATATTTATTGAGGATTTGAAGGGACGAGTTGTGGATTTGTTGAGGATTTTGAGGGATAAGTTGAGAGAATAGTGGATCTGTAATTATGATTAGTTATCTTGAATGTATGTATAAATAGGAGGGCTCTCTCCTCATTTTGGTTAGAGGCCTCTCTAGTGGTTTAGAAGTAGAGAATAGTTCAGAGTTAGTCATAGAATAGATTCTTGATTTTTGTGTAATGGAGATTATGCTTTGATGCAAATCTTGTTACTCTCCTATGTTAATATAGATTTTCAGTTATTTCTTCCTATGAATTGTTAGTATAGATTTTCAATTGTGTCCTGCTTATGAATTGATAGCATTGATTTTATGTGAGCTCAGAAGTTAATATTAATTGTTTTATATCAATTTCTTTCATGCAATATTATGCTTTCATAGATTAGATCTATTTCCTACAATTTCCTGCTTCTCTAGATCAGATTTCTTTTCATGTCATTTCTGCTTTTGCAAGTTTAATTTAATTTTAGTCACATGTTAATTTCAGTCACTTAGATTAAGTTAGCAATACTCTGCCCCTATGTATATTTTGTCTGTACCTCACAATTTTACGCTCTATCCGGGATGACAATTAAATCATTGGATATATGTTATAAAATTATTTAATATTTTCCCCAACAAGTATAAAGAGACAAAGGATCCTACATAACACTAGGCGTTTTTTCAGCAGAGATGGGAAGCGAATAAAATACCATGAAATCAATGGGCCCACCTCTTCTATCATAGCTTGGATAGAATACCAAGAATCTAGTATGTTCGGTAGGAAACAAGAAGGAAAACAAGGACCTAGGAGAAAGTATCAACAAAACTCCATGCTACATTCCAGTTTATCTCAAAGGACCCATCTATGGATAAAATTAGCCATCGGATGAATAAATTAATATTTGGAGAAAGACCACAATATAACCAAGTGAAAAGATCGATTTGTGCTTAAAACCAGGATGTGGCATGTCTAAACAAACCTATCTATTGCTGGAAGGTTGAAAGTACATATATTGACGAGGATAATGACCCAAAGGGCATATAGATCAAGGAGATTATTGGTGAACGTGGAATCTAGGATGATCCATCTTCCAGCTCTATTCCACAGTTCATAGAACCCCTCAATACAACCAAGCATAACATTGGAACTGAGGAGGATCCTAAATTGGTAATAATTGGAGACTACTGTGATTGGGAAACAAACCCAAGGGTGATTGTTTCCACAGGGGTGAAGGACTACAAAGATTTGTTCCCCTGTAGGTTCTCAAAAATCAAAGGAGTTGCAGGGACATTGGGAGAAATGAAAATCCATTTAAAAGAGGGCACTAAGAACATAAAAAGAAGACCATATAGACTAAATTCTCAGTATTAGGAGAAAGACCACAAATATATGGATAGAATGTTGGAGGCATGATTTTTTTTTCCTGTTGAAGAATTAGAATGGATTACCCCTATGGTGGTTCAATATAAGAAAACAAGTGGCATTCGCATCTATGTGGATTTTTGTTGTCTCAATGCATCTTGTGTGCACAAACCACTCCCTACGCTCTTCATTGATGAGGTGTTGGAGTTAGAGTTTAGGAGTCTTACTCATTTACCGGTGTATTTTTGGGCTACCATCAAGTACACATAGCAGAAGAATATCAAATGAAAACCACCTTTGCAACTAATTGAGGTTCATTTACATATAATGTTATGCCATTTGGTTTAAAAAACATACCAATTGTGTTCTCTAGAATTGCCATGGTGACTTTCAAAGAGTTTATACATAAATTATTGGAAGTCTACTTGGACGACTGAACAATCTTCAATTTATTAAAATACCATCTGCAAGTCTTGTGAGTTATGCTAGATCACTTCCAGCGAATGCATATTTCCTTGAACTTGAAAAAGTGTATATTTTGTACAACATTTGGTATTTTGTTGGGACATGTGGTGTGCAAGGAAGGATTATTAGTAGACCCGGCAAAGATTGATTTCATAGTCAATTTTCTAGCCCCAACACATGTGAAAGGTTTGCATGCTACTATTGGACATACTAGGTATTACAGAAATTTCATTCGAAACTATGCCAGTATAATGACGTGTTGCTGGCTGCAACTGATCCCATTTTAACAGCTTAAAATGGGATCCCCATTCATTCATTAAATTGGCTTTGAAATCCATGTTCTTGTTATGGGATTTTTTTTGTCATCTTCACTGTACGTATTGTGTTTTGGTTTTAATAAAATTTCCTTTAATAAACCTTTTTTTTGGGGTTTTGCGGATTGCAGAAATACACTTTTATCTAATATGTTTTGTCTTTCCAAAACCCGCATTCCATAACCTGTAGATTGGATTGTGAAATACGTTTTTTGGAGAGTTTTCAAAATCATTTTCTCAAATTCTGTAACCCGCAAATGCGGATTGCAGATATCATAATTTTCTTGGTTTGATAAATTATTCTCTTTTTGCAACCCACAACCTACAATGTGGATTGCAGAAAGCGGAAAAAGTATTTTCATATATAATTTCCCTTTTTGGGTTCCGCAAACTGAAATCCGCAATGTTGATTGCAGAAAGAGGAAACTGAATAAAAATAAATATTGTAACATCACAACTCACAACTTGCAAATATTTTACGAATTGTGGATTGCGGAAGTTTAATTTTTTTTCTTGGTTACAGATCTCAGTATGCATTTCGCAAACCGCAATGCAGATTGCAGATTGTAGAAATCATAAGATCGAAAGTTTCAATTGTTTTCATCTTCGCATTTTTTTTCCCGCTTCAATCTCAATTGTCTATTTTCTCGAAATCTACGGCCCAGATCTATTCTGTCATTGAACCCTAGATTATTTAAATCAAGTTTGAATTTATGGATTCTTCCCCATTTTCACTTGCAATTGTTCACAATGCTTGATATTTTTAACCATGATTTTCTCGTCGATCTCACCATTTCTCTGGTTTCCAAGATGTCCACGAGCAAGTTTCTTAATCTTAGCAGATAATTTATGTTATTTTTACCGTGGTAAAATTTTAATTATGGTTTCCAAATTTCTATCAGAATTTATGTCCAAGTCCACCAATATGTCCATAAATACCAAGTCCAGACCGCTATGAACGAGCAAAAGGGAAAGGACCCGAATGCGCCAATCTTTACTAACACCAGTTGACGAATGCCTGAAACCCTCCATCTGGACTAGTCTAGAATTTACGCCATATTTCACAATGACAAATTCTCTGCTATCAATCTTGACCAACCTGCATATGCTAAAATTAGAAATTCATAGCTCCATTGCATTGTAGCGAGACCTCCTTTCATGCCATACACAAACCCGATCAAGTGGGAACTTGACCATGCAAGCCCTAAAGAATGGTATTTCGATGACCACATTGGAACCTGGATAACTTCTTTCCACCCAGATGTTTTCACCAGAGCATATGCTCTTAAAAATCCACAACAACTCCTCACTGTCCAATTTCTTGATGCAGCAATGACCCAGTTTGACTTCAAGGAAGTAATAAAATACTGGATGGACAACCCTGCAGATTTTGTCCCCAAATTAGACAAAACCTATCCCATTTCTTAGTTTAGGGAGTCATTTTCACTACTTGCGGCCATGCTTTTCCGGTTATATGGATTACCCAACTGCACTGAGTTCAAAATATGAATGGGCGCATATATCATATCATATATTGATTACAAGCAAATCCTTCAATTGGCCAGATATACTATCAATGGTGCTGAAGGAGGTGATTCAGAAGTACCAGAATACTTCCACATCCAGAAATCCAACTTTCTATCTATCAAGGTATGTCATGGATGTTTTCTGCACAACTTCTTCATTTTCGGCCATGGGATGGGAATGGACCAGGACTTATCCTCCAGAACAAATTTATTGCTCGAATATGTAGGAGGACAACTTTGTTCCTTGGATTTATAAAATATATGACCACATCATAGGGTTAATGTACCAAATGATTTTCAGAGGGGATTGCCCTACTTTCTTAAAGAGGGATAGAGCATTGATTTCTATAATGGGTGATTGGTACATAGGAGAATAATTTTCCTACATTTGGATTTGGGGTAGAAATACAATTCATCTACTTCCAAGAATAGTCCCGGACAGAATTTTCCTTCAGGAGATTGTGTTTCAAACTTTCATTGACGAGGTATTCCCAATGCTTGAAACAACTAAAAGGAAGTATTGTCCCAAGTTCCCTTTGAACTTGGGATTTTTGAATTTACAAAATTCCACTCATGCATCTATCTTGGGAAAATCCATAGAAAAAATGAACCTAGGGGAGACGCCTAAGAGGATGCATGACCCTAAGGAATTATTGGCAAATAACTTTGTGCAAGAGCACAAAAAAATTGTTTATTCCCATTAAGAACTCAGCGATGATTCTATATACAAGGGTGTCATTGATTTCTCAGAGGCAATGAGCAAGTTATCCACTCCTTTGGACAAGACTCACATGTTCCAGTACCAAAAGGAGCATAAAAACCACCGTGATACATTTTAGAAAGGTTCAGTTAAAAGTGGAAGAGAATTTATAGAAAAAAATGAAGAAAAGGAGGCTAAAGAAGTAGTATCCATATATTTCACTAATTCTACTGAGAAGTCGAAGGATAAAGGTAAATTTGTTCTCGAAGGTCTTAAAAGAATAGAAATTTCCTCCACACTTGAAGTTTTCCACATAGCGACAAAGTTCAAGGAAGGTCTGTAAAAACTTAGCTCAGAGGTAGAAGCATAGGCAACAATGGCAGAACCACCAACAAAAAAATAGAAGGTTCACGAGGCCATTCCACAAGTACAACTGAAGGTACAAATCCCTGAGTGTCCACCACAAGTGATTCAAATGGTGGAGAAACCAGAACAACACATTCTGCAAGTTCAATCGATTCAGCAGTTGGAACCACTACCCCTAGCCATTGTTGGGTTACACGAGATACACAATGATCTAGAGGAGAAAAAAAATCCTTCCACTTGTCCTGTTCATGTTTTCACTACCATGTCCTCATCTTCTACAACCACCTAGTTATCTGGGATAATTGTTTATTCCTTGTTTCCCCAACATTATTTTTCCAAAATTAATTTGTCTCGGATTCTTTCTGCTGCCACTGGAACGCCCTTGGTATCACAAAATGATCCTATTTATATTCCTCTTTCTACTTTATCTATTCTTGTGACCTCATCAGGAGTTCATATAAGTTCTACATCCTCAGACTCTTTTGTTTCACAACTTGATACTTATTTCATCCTCATAAATTCCCCCCCTGAATCTATTACATCTGTCCTGACTTCCATTCCTCCTTCCCTTGCATTTATTATTCCCACATCTTCTACCATTATAACATCCCTCAACATGGAAGTCCCCATTCCTGAAACTTCATAGCCCGAACCTTTAGTTACTATTCATTAAGGAACCATCTCAACAACAGATGAGATGGTTGATTTTGGTGAGTATGCAATGGTGTCCCTTGCCACCATTACCCTCGCCATACCACTCCATGGTGTACGTTGAGACATTCTCCGTACCCATCTTGGATCCATTTCGCGTTTGACAACTATCTGTGGAGACCATTGGAGAACCAACCCATGGAGCTGCGGAAACATTTCCGAGGACAGCTACGATGACCCACTTTATAGGGAAGGAGGTATATTTTTATTTATTTGCATTTGTTTAGTTTTGTTGATGTATGTTGAAAAATGTTAAGAAATTTTTTCTTTATGTTACTAATTTGGTTTTCTGTTTTATTTTCCATTGAAATCTTCACAATGATCTAAGGTTGGTGCTTCTTGTTGATGTATTTGTAACTTTGGAATGTATTCATTTGTATATCTTATGTATTTGTTGGTAATAACTCCCGATTCCTTCTATTCTATTGACATATCAAATATTTATACATTTCATGAGGCAGTTGAATACCAACCTTTTCGCCTTCCTATGCAACTATTCATATTCCTACAATTTATTTATTTACAATATATAATCCCTGTCGGATTATATTCTAACAATCCCCCTCTTAATCCAAAGGGGTGTTCGTAAGTCCGAGCATGTTTCTGAATCTTTTACACTTTTCTCGTCCAAGCGCTTTGGTGAAGATGTCTGCAACTTGATCATTTGTGGAACAATGTCGAAGATGGACTGTCTTGGCCTCTACATGATGTAGAATCAAATGATACTTTGTGTTGATGTGTTTGGTTCGATCATGGAATCTAGGATTCTTAGCTAGCTTGATTCCAGAAGTATTGTCGACCAACAATGGAGTGGAGTTCTCTTGTTTTTCTTTCAAATCTTCAAGTATCTTCCTGAGCCATACTATTTCTTTCGTTGCTTCAGCTGCAGCCACATATTCTACTTCTGTTGTTGAATCTACTAGAACTGACTGTTTGCGTGATCTCCATGAAACAACTGCTGATCCAAGACTCATAGTGTATCCAGAAGTTGATACTCCTGTCTCCTTATCGCCATCAAAATCTGAGTCTGAGTACCCAATAAGTTTGAAGTCATCCACTTTCGAGTACTTGAGTCCAACGTCTTGAGTCCCCTTCAAGTATCTTAGAACCCTCTTTGCAGCTGACCAGTGTCCTTCACAAGGTTTATGCATGAACCTTGAAAGTATGCCAACAACATAAGAAATATCTGGTCTAGTTGTTGTTAGGTAGATAAGACTTCCTACAAGTTGTCGATACTTGGTCGCATCTTCAAATTCTTTTCCTTCGCTTGATGTGAGCTTCATTTTCTGTTCTATTGGAGTAGATATAGGATTGCAATCTGTCATGCAAAATTTGTTTAGTAGTTCTCCAACATATTTTTTCTGAGATAGGAATATGTACTTAGGATGTTGAGTGACTTCAATTCCTAAGTAATAGTGGAGATGTCCCATATCTGTCATTTCACAGATCTTTTTCAAATCTTTCTTTATGGATGATATATAGCTCTCATTGTTCCCTGTCATCAAAAGATCATCTACATACACCACAAGATACACAACAAATCTTCCAACTTTCTTTATAAACAGTGTTGCATCATCAAGATCAAAATGTTCGAAATTTAACTTCAAAAGATGCTCGGTTAACTTTTCATACCATGTGTGAGGCGCTTGTTTTAGGCCATACAAGGATTTGACAAGCTTGCATACCTTTTGTTCTTTTCCTTTCACAACAACGCCTTCTGGCTGAGACATGAAGACATTCTCTTTCAAGTCTCCATTCAAGAAAGCAGTCTTCACATCCATTTGATGAACTTTCCACCCTTTCTGAGCAGCTAAAGAGATTAAGGTTCAGATGGTAGCCCATTTTGCTGTAGGAGAAAAAGTTTCTTCATAGTCAATTCCTTCTTTCTGTGCATAGCCTTTTGCTACAAGCCTCGCTTTGTGCTTGTCAAGTGAGCCATCTGATTCATATTTGTTCTTGTACACCCACTTGCAGCCAATTGGTTTGGTTCCAACTGGAGGGTCAACCAGCTTCCAAGTTCCATTCTTTATGAGTGCATCATACTCATTTTGCATAGCTTCTTTCCACTCAACACGAGTAGAAGCTTCTTCAAAGGAAGTTGGTTCAAAGTTAGCAGATAAATTAAATTCACAATCAAATGATACATCCATGTCATCACCTGAATTATCTGCTCCTCCTCCATGTCTTTTCAAATTTCTTGTTCCCATCTTTCCAACTTCATCTGGATGGACACTTTCAAGTGTCTTTGTGGCCCATTTAGGAATCTTCCGTGATGGTCCTGGTTGATCAGCTGGTGGAGC
>LPNX010196241.1:283802-375737 GCA_001517045.1 Pseudotsuga menziesii
GATGGAGTCCCACGAAGCCCAACACTGATCTGATATGTGCCCAGTATTTCCACAACGCTTGCACTGCAAAGCTGATCTTTTGCTTCTGCCCCCTCTGCCTCTGAAATTTATTATTCCTCGTCCTCTTTTGTTGCAATCTCCCTTGGAAGGGTCTTTGGATTGGTCTTTGCCGGCAAGGTCAGCACCAATACTAGATGCCAAAGATAGCATCTTTACAACTGTTAGTGTAATTTACAATATTGATCTTAATATGAAAAAGAGAAAAACAATAACCTTGCAGGTCTACAGTCTCTGCCAAGGTGTACAATGCAAGTTTATAGCATATATATCAGTCAATACAAAATATATCAATCACTAGAAATAGATGATATTCTTCAGCATAAAACACAGTCTTAAACACAGTCTTCAGCATACAACGCAGTCTTCAACAAGGTTGCAGTCTCCATACAGGCAAAAATCTCTTCACGCACAATATATGATGGATATATATCAGTCTTCAATACATATACTAGTCTTCAACGCATATTAGGGTTTGTGTATATATATATATTTTTGATTTCCTACGGTCACAGGCAATAAAAAATATGCAACTCATAGAGAGCAGCACAATACACTTAATATGCTTCAAGAAATACACTGAATACCAAAGAATACATTTAATGTGACTGTAGAGAGCAGCACCATCCAAGATGCACTGAATGGCGTTCTCGTTCAATAGACAAGGCTTTTTATTTGGCACGCGCAGCTCTTTGAATTAGTACTCCACGCAAGGTATACAATCACAGGCAGCATACATTATTTGCACATATCAGTCTCAGTATTCAGTCTGAGATCGGTCTTCAAGTACCCAGCATACAATATATCACTCAGCATAAACACTGATAGGTCTCCATGCTATTATGAAGAGAACAGTCTTCACCTCCATGCACTTCACGCACAAGAGTTCCTTCACGCACAGGTCGCAGCTTCCAATCTCTTTACAACGCAGTCTTCACAATATCCACGCAAATGTATGAGAACACAGCATTCACGGGCCTCCAGGAAGTATGAGAGCACAGCTCCACGGGCCTCCATGCAGTATGAGAGCACAACTCCACGCAGAAATCAAATTGACTATTGTTACAACAACAAACTGCGGTTCATGGAGTTAATAGTTTAATGGATAGAGATGGTTGCTAGAGCGCAAACAATGTTTGGGAAAGGCTGAATTAAGGTTCAGCGCCTAACCCTAATATCGGGCCTAGGTTCAAATGGAGAAAGCAGTTCATGCAGAGTTAGAGCGGGGGAAGATTGTCTGAAGTGCAAAGCAGAGGAATGATGGCAATGGAAGAAATCACGGAGCGAGTAGGAAATATGGATTTGAACGATGTTAAGAAGAATAGGATTCAAGTCTCCAATACTAAGAAGCCGCTCTTCTTTTATGTCAACCTCACCAAGAGATATATGCAGCAGCATGAAGAAGTGGAGCTATTTGCT
Source organism: Pseudotsuga menziesii (assembly GCA_001517045.1). Lineage (NCBI taxonomy): Eukaryota > Viridiplantae > Streptophyta > Pinopsida > Pinales > Pinaceae > Pseudotsuga > Pseudotsuga menziesii. Next base: position 285,279 of record LPNX010196241.1, read on the forward strand.
TTAGGAATGGCCATTGCCATAGTGGTTACTGTAGCTGATATATTGAAGAACAATGGTCTGGCTGTAGAAAAAAATCTCAACTTCTACCATTGACATGAGAGATGAATCAAGAGGCCGTCCCATCCAGAAAGCAAAGGTTGAAATAATACTGGGGAAATCTGAGCAGTTTAATGATTTGATGGCCGCTGCTGCTGAAGAGAGGGAAGTCTTTAGCATTTTCCAACATGCACCAGTCTCCAACACGCACCAGTATATCAGTCTTCAATGTAGTATATACATCGCACTTATACCATGGTGCTCTATGCAGGCAGGAAGTTCATTTTCAAAATATGTCTCCACGCAACCACACCAACGCTGTCTTCAACGCAGTGTTCACTCAGTATTCAACGCATATATTATTCCTCCAGCACATACCACTGCTTGCATTGAACCTTTTCATGGAATACAAAAAATGGGGTGCACCCACACCTATGGCAGCGACGACAGAGATCATTGCAATGAAGTTCAAATTTGGAGATTGCAGTCCCAAACTCCAGCACAATGCAGTCTCAAACTTCAACACGAAACCCTAAAAAAATGTGTGAAGTAATGGTCGCAACAGCAAATATGCTCTCAGAAATTAGGGTTTTGAATCAACGAGTGGCTGCAACTTTATTTCCCTCAGCAAGTTCTAGATAGTCCTCACAGCCAAAACTAAGGCTAGTTCCAGGCTTCCAGCTGGTGGGCTTAGTCTGAGATTCGATCTAAATGGTAGTGTATATCACGCGTAGGTTACCTAGCTTATGAATAATACACAACGCAGAGATCACAGCTCTATGAGAAATTTTGCAGATGGTATCATTCCTCAATGCAGGTCGAGAGGAGAACAGTATGGCAAAAGAGAAGAGAAACGCATACAAATGAATTAGGGTTAGGTATAAGCTAATTCAAACGTATGAGCAAAAAAACGCACATAATGAATGCGCGTAGGCGCAGACTGACTGAGCAGGATGGCAGCAGGCAGACAGAATGGCAGGCATGCAGGCAGGAGTTATGAACTTGGCTCTGATACCACTTGTTGGTAACAACTCCCGATTCCTTCTATTCTATTGACATATCAAATATTTATACATTTCATGAGGCGGTTGAATACCAGCCTTTTTGCCTTCCTATGCAACTATTCATATTCCTACAATTTATTTCTTTACAATATATAATCCCCGTCGGATTATATTCTAATAGTATTGTACCCCAATGTTTATTCTGGGATGTGTCTGAAATGTACTTGAGTCATGTCATGCCCTGATGTTCCTATTGGGAGGTTCTATAATGTAAACAAGTCATGTCAAGTCATTGTGGATAACCCTCCTATTGGTTAAGGGTTAAATTCCCCGCAGTTGTGGGGCCCTTGGGTTATTAGAATATCCTATAGAAGTCAACCCTAGCTGATTCATTGTAAGTCGGGGCAATAGTCCCCATAGTTGTGTTAAGGATAAACCTCCTTGTTGGTCGGAGGAGGCAAAGTCCCCACAAGTTGTGGGGCACTAGGGTTTTTAGAAACTCCTAGAGATGTCGGCTCTAGTAAGTAATTGTTAAGTGAGGCCAACATGTTGGAGTGGGTTTCAAGTGAATGAAAGAATATGAATAGAGAGTGATTCTCTCTATTTATCACACACACACTCACTCATTGGGGCGCATCAGTGAGAGAGAAGACACTACGATCAGAGAGAGAGACTACTGCTGTTGGGAGATCATCTTTATGTTTTTGGGTTTTACTTCTGGTGCTGATTCTATCTCTGAGGAATTTGTGGGGGTTTCTCCTTTATGGTTTCCCCAAGGAAAATTCTTTGTGTCTCTTGTCTCTTATGTATTATTGATGTGCATGTTATTCTCTCTGTTAAAGATCCTAAGATCATAATGCTAGCTTAAATGATAAAAATCTAACATGGTATCAAAGCTAACTTGAGAAGAAGACATTGTGCTACTACAAAATATAGGGATTCTTTATTTTTGGGACTCTCTCCATAATCCATCAGCAAAATTGCGCTAGGCTGACTCTCCATTGAAAGGCGCATTTTTCTGTCAAAGCGGAATTCAATTCCGAGCATTTTCAGTTCTCGATGCGAGAAATTAGGGCTTCTTACAGAAAAGGAATTTTTGAGTGAGCCCAACATAGTATTTCTCTCCTCATAAAAATCAAATTTTAGAGACCTGGATCAAGTTTTTTGGTTGGGTATAACTCTGGGAAAGTCAAACCCTAGTTTGACCCCGAGCTGGAAAAACCCTAAAATACTAAAACTGATAAGTTTTGTTACATTCTCTATATCTTGGGATTGGCGAAGGTTCAGGAACTAAAAATTTTAGAGGCCAAATATAAAATCCTGATTAAAACTATGTCAAACATTCAGACTCGGATTCACTATATTATGGGAGACATGATCCCTCCAATTTAGGGTTCCAGCCTCTTCCAGAATTCATCCATAAATAGGACACCTGCGGAGAATTGCTATATATTGGGCTACAATGGTCCAAATGAAATTTATAGATATTTTCTAGAAATTGAATGGACTATATTTTCTATGGTCCAAGTTTCAGAGTCATAGGATGTACGAGTGACACGTGGTCATCCATACAACTTCACTATTATGAACAGTCCTGTAACAGGTCACCTTGGGAAAATGATCATAAGTCATAATTGGTGAAACCAATTCTGATGAAACTTATGTTTTTGTATTAGGGACATGTGAGGCTACCTCAGTACAAATTTTTAGATAGATAGGAGTATTAATTTTGGAGATACCACAGAAACCGTAACAGGAATTTCTACAGAAGAAATTGGAAAACTAGGGCTTCTTGTTCCGAGAGCTTCCCTCCACTGTTTTCAAAAAAGGAGTACATTGGAAAGCTCAAATTGAATATATCTATCTTTATATCTAATCAAATCTGAAATATTCCAAGTTTTTAAAATTAGGGTTTCTCTAACAAACCCTAGATCAACTAGCTCCGAAACCAGGACGGACACCTCAAATCAGTAAAATCTAATCTATTGCTATTTTCATTTGAGGTTCTCATTTCAAAGTGATCTATCACATCAGTTTGGTGATAAGCTTGGTGAATTTGAAAAATTCCAAGCATGGAAGTATATGATCTCTCTAAAGAAAATGAATTGGACACCTACATGAGTAGAGAGGTTCCAGTTCCAGAGGGAGATGAGGCTAAAAGCCTTACATAAGAAGAACTTGGTCAAGGCCAAGAAGATCATTATTGATTCAATCATGAATCAAATTGTACCACAAGTGTCTTCCCTAAAGATACTGAATATGTTTGATTCCTTGACCAAGCTATTTGAAGGGAAGAACATAATTCAGAATATGACCTTAAGAAACCAATTGAAGAATGTGAAGAACCAGAATGCATAGACCATACAGTCATACTTTACAAGGGTCTCTCAAATCAAAGAACAACTTGAAGTGGTAAAAGAAGAAGTGAAGAATGCAGAAGTGGTGATAGCCACCTTGAATGGTCTCCTAGGATCATGGGATTCATTCATGTGAGGAATGTGTGCTACAAGGAAGTGATTACTTTCAGCAGACTCTAGGAAGAAGAAGAAGCTCGACTCATAATAAGAGAAGAGAAGATGGGAGCAACTGAAGATCAAGCTCTCACCATCCAAAGAAGATCCCTCAACCAATGAGGAATATGAAGATCTCAAATCTTGAATAACCTCTTATCCATCTCATCATTTGGATAAGAAATGATGCTATTATGAATAAATAAGACGATGAAGCTGAAGGCTCAAGAAGGAGTCTACCCACGAAACAAATAAAGATAAGTATTCAATTGTCATTTCATGATATTGTTTTGTTATTCATTTGTTTATATTCAGTTAATGTATTATGCATGATAGAATTTTTGCATTAATGATAGTATACTACTAATATGCATGTGATGGGTAAGTAGCTCATGGTGCTATACAACTCTCCATTGCTACTTGTCTAGAATGAAACCTCTTTGCTGACATATTGGATTAGTGCACAATCTCAATGTTGTCCTAGATGAGATGGAACACATCTAGAAAAGTTTTCTTGAGATATGGATGAATGTTGTGTTGGCTAAAGTAGTTGCATGATCATTTATGCATAAGAACTTTTCAGTATGAATATTCCTTATGAAATGTTTCTAACAATACAAATTCATTTGACTTGTAGGAAAGATCGCATACATAATCACCTACAAGAAAAGAAGAATGAGACTTGTTCTGAAGAACAAGTAACGACAATTCAAGATGAAAAATGATATGACAAATGCAGCGACATCATTGATGCAGAAACTTCCAAGAAGAAAGGGAAGACCAGTTCAAGAAGAATGATGTCTAGAATGTAGTATCAATACATGAAGGAAAGTTCATAGTTCCGTCATGCAGTAGATGGAAACATCGTGGGATACAAGGCAAGATTTGTAGCATGAGGCTTCTCACGAAAAGAAGACATAGACTACAAAAAGACATTTACAGGTAGTGGGAGTTGAGACACATGACAGGTAGAATTATGTGTGCAAATGAAAGAAGTCCCTGTACGAGTTCAGAAGACACCCATGGGATAACACATACATGATGAGCTTGATGAAGATCTGAACCTATGCTACAAGGTTGATAGAGGATGACAAGCTCATAGATGGGTGCGAGAAGAAATTTCGAAAAATTTCAAGATAGAGGATCTTGGTATCCAATGATCCTAGATGGATACATAGAATATTACTAGCAGAGGAAGCTACTTGTCACTCCAGTACAGAATGTTTCAGTGCATAGAGTATAGAAGACAGAGGAGTATGATGCTTTAGAGGGAGTGACTGCAGAAGATCCTAAGGTTCGACATGGTACAACAGGATGGGCAGATTACTAATGAATCTAGGCTCTACTGAGAGTAGAGTGGATTCCAACCTTTGCTTCAAGGATGAAGGCAGAAGATCATTGATGATCCTGTTATGTGTCGATGCACTATTTTCTAGGCATGGAGGTGTGGACAAGGGAATTATGCAGTAGAGATCCTAAATAGGTTCAGGATGATGGACTGCATGACCACACATATGGCATTGAACCTGAATCTATTGAGTGTTGCTTCATCAGAGTCAGTTGATGCCATGATGTATCATCAAATGATTTGTTCATTGATGTATTTGACGGATACGAGACCAGATACTTGCATTGTTGTGAACACATTGAGACATGTTCACTTGATGGTTGCAAGTATGATATGAATCAAAAGATTAACCTAGAAGGTTATATGGATTCAGATTGGGTAGTGCCATTGATAGGAAGAGCACTTTGTGGTGCTTCTTCAGCATGAGATCATGTGTGATATCGTGGTTTGCAGGATGGAGTCCTGCATGGAACTGAGTACAGTCGAGGCAAAAGATGTTGCCACTTGTGATTTGGGTGGTAGTATGTTTCTTTTGAAAACTAATATTTGATTTGATTGATCTGAATTGCATTTTTGGTATGATGCAGAGAGGAGCAGTGAAGCTCCATTTTTTTATCCAGATCGAGATCTATCAAAAGAGGGAGTTCTAGCATAACTGGTGAAACAGGTTGTCTCAGCATAAATCTTAGCAAAGCTCGTAGGTTGCTCAAACGTAAACGGTCCTGTAGGTTGTACTCAGATGTAATAGTTCTTTGTGAATCTCGCGGGCTATCCTTGGATGTAATCAGCCCTGATGTGATTCTATGCTAGAAATGGCCAGAGTGAAGTTTGAGTACTTCAGGGAGAATCTTGTTGTTCTCCAGATCGAGGTTCCTTCCAAAGGGAAATGATGATTTCATGTGCCCTTCTGACATTGTGAGAGGATTGGTTCCTTCCATGGTCAGATGTAAGTGTTGTGCCCTTCCGACATGGTGAGAGGATTGGTTCCTTCCATGGTCAGATGTAAGAGCTGTGACATGGTGAGAGGATTGGTTCCTTCCATTGTCAGATGTATGTGATGATCCCACATCTAGCATGAAAAAGGGATGGCTCTGTGAATAAACATCTAGTATGAAAAAGGACTAGCTCTGTGTAGATCCCACATCTAGTATGAAAAAGGACTAGCTCTGTGAAGACTCATTTAGTATGAAAAAGGACTAGCTCTATGTAGATCCCACATCTAGTATGAAAAAGGACTAGCTCTATGAAGACTCATCTAGTATGAATAAGGACTAGCTCTATGTAGATCCCACATCTAGTATGAAAAAGGACTAGCTCTATGAAGATTCATCTAGTATGAAAAAGGACTAGCTCTGTGTAGATCCCACATCTAGCATGAAAAAGGAATAGCTCTGTGAAGACTCATTTAGTATGAAAAAGGACTAGCTCTATGTAGATCCCACATCTAGTATGAAAAAGGACTAGCTCTATGTAGATCCCACATCTAGTATGAAAAAGGACTACCTCCGTGAAGACTCATCTAGTATGAAAAAGGACTAGCTCTATGTAGATCCCACATCTAGTATGAAAAATGACTAGCTCTGTAAAGACTCATCTAGTATGAAAAAGGACTAGCTCTGTGTGATGATACATCCGGTATGAAAAAGGACTGGCTCTATAGATGTACATCCAACATGAAAAAGGGATAGATCTGTAGAACTTCCTATGATGAGAAGAATCAAGAGATAGCACCTGTGATGATTCACTGATGATGATCCAGCAGTGATGATCCAGATCCAATGATGATGATCCAGATCCAGTGATGATGCAGATCCAATGATGATGATCCAGATCCAGTGATGATCCAGATCTAGTGATGATGATCTAGATCAAGTGATGATCTAGATCCGATGATGAAAATGACTTGAAGATAAATATGAATTGAAGACGAAGATGACTTGATGATGAATCCAGATGATACAGAGAAGAAGACTTGTGCTAATATATTGTGTCTAGAGAATACCTTCCTAGTTAAGAGGGAGTGTTGATGTATTGTAACTTCGAAATGTATTCATCTGTATATCTTATGTATTGTACCCCGATGTTTATTCCAGGATGTGTCTGTAATGTACTTGAGTCATGTCATGCCCCAATGTTCCTATCGGGAGGTTCTATAATGTAAACAAGTCATGTCAAGTCATTATGGATAACCCTCCTATTGGTCAAGGGTTAAATTCCCCGTAGTTGTGGGGCCCTTGGGTTATTAGACTATCCTAGAGAATCGAACCTAGGTGAGTCATTGTAATTCAGGGAAAGAGTCCCCGCAGTTGTGTTAAGGATAAACCTCCTCGTTGGATGGAGGAGGAAAATTGCCCACAAGTTGTGGGGCACTAGGGTTATTATAAACTCCTAGAGATGTCGGCTCTAGTAAGTAATTGTTAAGTGAGGTCGACATGTTGGAGTGGGTTTCAAGTGAACGAAAGAATATAAATAGAGAGTGAGTCCCTCTATTTATCACACACACACTCACTCATTGGGACGCATGAGTGAGAGAGAAGACACTAGGATCAGAGAGAGAGACTACTACTGTCGGGAGATCATCTTTATGTTTTCGGGTTTTACTTCTAGTGTTGATTCTATCTTTGAGGAAGTTGCAGGGTTTTCTCCTTTATGGTTTCCCCAAGGAAAATTATTTGTGTCTCTTGTCTCTTATGTTGTATTCCTGTGCATGTTATTCTCTTAGCTAAAGATCCTAATATCATAATGCTAGCTTGAATGATAAAAATCTAACACGTCTGCACGTAACAAGGGAGAAATCCCCATTATAGTTTTTGTGACTCCACTTTAATTGATCCATTTGAATCCTCATTTTTTGCAGGATTGATACAGGTTTGTATTCATTTTCTACCTTTAGCCGTCACAAATCAGGACCCCTCATGGTTGATTCAAACCTTTATTGCATCAGTGCCTGCCCCTCGACCCTAGTCGACTCTGAATTTTCAAAAAATTTCCTGTTCAGTGCAAGTCACACTTATTTAGCCATAAGCCACGACCTAGTTGCTCCTTTCTTCCCAATAAGTGTTACCTAGGTCACGCCTTTATCCTTGATAAGCGTGAACTAGATCAAAAATCTAGATCGCTCCTATCCCGACTTCTGGAGCGACCCTAGTTGTAACTGTGACCTTGTTCTGAGCGATTGAGCCATGTATTACCCTCTTTCTTGTGCGAATTGATTGTTTTCTTCCCAGATATCATTTGTCTCTCTGTTTTGTGTGACTCGGATCATGCCTATTTCGTCGATAGGTGCAACTAATAGTTTTTAGTCTATTTTTGTGCCTATTTCAGACCCCTGTCTGTCCCAAACCCTATCTAGACCTATTTTTATTTCTAGATATGATCTTTTTACAAACCCTTGGTGTGTTTGATATCTCCCCTACTTGGTTGATGAGATGCCATAGTTGAGCTCTGTAGTTGAAACCCCATGCTTATTTCATGCATTGGATTAGAAGTTCCTTATTACTCATTTGTTTTAAGCATAATTTCATTATTGGAAGAATTATTTATTTATTTTACTACTTGAATGTTTGACATACAATTGCACATAAATTTACACCACTAAGTGAAGACGCTCAGTTCATGACCTTGAGTAGAGCCTTAAAAGAAATTAGTTAGCGTACTTAATAACATTTGGATTAGGGTATAAACCCCATCCGCTTAAATGTGGTATGTACTTTTAAATAGCCCTAAAACTCATTGTGAGGACTACCACAGGAACCCCAAAGTAGTTGGCCATTGAGAGCACCTTCCAAGCAAAAAGGGAAATAGCCTCTACCTAAATGACTAGTTCCCACTTGTGAGGTAAACCAAGAGCTATCGTTTGTGGAAAATTGATTATAAGTTTTACCTGAGCCGTAGAGTGAGGGGTACTTCCCCAATACACAAGTCGTTAGACATCATTGGTGGCTGAGTGACTCCCTTAAACATTAGGAAGTCGATCAAACCTAAGGTCCACATTCATTCCGGGTCACTAAAGCACAGTGATTCCACAGGTCATGATAGCTTCACCATGCTACTCGTATAGGCTTAGGGGGAACACCCCCCATTTCGGTTCTTTGAACCATTATCATCGAAGCCATATTTGACATCACTCACCACCTTCAGAGCCACGCACGACCTCTAAGTCCGATTCAGATTCCTACCAATCCGAACCTACCTTATTCACTGCCCCATCTATCTCCATGGCTGGTATGAATCCAGATCCCTTCCACAAAGGGATAGTTAGTGGTGGACCTGTGTCCTTTCCACCCATCATCACAGGTATCCCTTCTAGTAGTCCCATTTCAATTGCACATGCTGTTGCTGGTATGCTACCCACTAGTGGTGGCCCCACGCTAGCCGCCGTGGTTCCTACCAAACAACTTTTTATACCTAGGAGCAGGGACCTTTCCACGTCTAGTCCGACTATTCCTACTATGGGAATTCAACCTCATCCAACCCCAAACATGCATGGGAACTATGTTACAGCAGCCACCGACACCGTTATTGGTCCTTCCCGAGCAAGCCTCGGCTCTATCCTACCTTTTATGTCTATTCTCAACCTACCATATTTGGCATGGTTAACCAATGACCCCATTAGTTATCAACCACACTGGCTTCCCATGCCTACAAAACTTACCTCATACATCCCTAAGTTTGAGGGAAAGGAAGGCGAGGGCCCTTAGAACCAAATCATTTCATTCCAATTGTGTTGTTCATCGAACAACCTTGTGGATGGTTCTGTTAGATTAAGGTTGTTCCAGAACACACATACGGGTGCTGCAAGAAAGTGGTACATCGAGTTTCCCCAGCTACTTACCCCAAATTCTCCTCACTTGCTTCAAAGTTCCTTCAATACTTTCAGCTACCTATCCATTATGATGAGGGAGTGGAAATATTATTATCTTGTCGTCAGACCACAACTACCCATATCATAGACCATATCCATGAATGGTGTCATCACCATAGCTTTTGTAAGATCCAGTTGGATTAGAGGATCTTCCTTGAATGATTTCTCCAAACCTTACTCCCCCCCATAGCCAAGGAGGAATCCATCCTTAAGGATTAGCAGTTTGATTTGATCTATTTCTATTCCAGTTACTTATATACTGTCATACCTGATGCTCCTCGAGATGGCGCCTCTCGACGTGATACTTCGGGGGCATCTCATGTTTCTTATGGATTCATCAGCTCTATTACCAAACACCCCTATTTTTATGCAGCCTCTACCATTATGCCACCACACTCGGGTAACACCCATCGTGTTTCCAAACCTAGTTATGTCCTTGATTACTCATGTGTGATGGTTTAGTCTAGAGCTACTCCATCTTATGCTACCCATGGTTACACCCTTGATTACTCACACATGACAACGTAGTCTGAAGCCACCTCATCCTACACACATCCTACACTAAATCCTCATATTCATGGACCGACTTATTCAACACATTTGTGTTCTATCCAGATAGCCAGATTTGCAGCCCCTCTTGCTCCTTCAGTCTATTATGCACCACCTATGCAACCCACTCTGGCTCTGGCCCTGACTCCTTCGGTTTCTATGGGATAGGTTTATGCTCAGCAAAATTTCCCTAACCAACCCTCCCCCAATAACCAACAATGGCATGGAAAGAACAAGAGAGGTAGAAACCGATGAAATAACCAGCCCTAGGGAGGTAGCCAACCAGCCAACCCTCCAAACAACAATGACGCTGACGCTCCTGCATAGAATCCCCAAAATCCCAATCGACCTGAAAAAAAACCCACATTTACGTAATATCCATCCATGTGCTATTTGTAACACCTACGATCATTACGCCCATTAATGTCATCGCATGGCTTGCGTCCAACAACTTCTACAAATTGACAATCAATGTGATCCAAATGTGGTTTCTCTGGCTCATCCCAACCCTGCACCACTAGGTCATCCACCTATGGCACTCCAAAACCCCCTACCACACCAAGTAATGGTTTCAACCCAACCCTTGGCCCCACCTTCTCCCGAAGCTCTTACTCTGACCCTACCTATCTAAGTTGGTGTTCATCACCTCATGACATTGTCATCTGAAGTCAACCTCCAAACTCAACGCAACTAGTATGGCTCCACCACAGAAACGGCTAACCCATCAACGATGTCTAACTCTACCAATTATGGCATGTCTTTGCACATACTGAGACCTCCCACATATAGGGCTACTAGAGCCCTGCGGTTCCCTATGCGTCGTGTCATAAACAACACTAGTGATATAGCTATTCTCAACTCCGGTATAGTTGATGACTTGGCCCAGTATCCTATAGCCATGTACTCTTTGGAAGTGCTTAAAAATTTCCCATCATAGCATAAAGCATTGTTGTCCATGTTAGGTGGCGTAGATCCCTCTGACTCTAGGTTGATCACCTTCGACTTGGATCAAGGAGAACCTAGGATGACGTCTACCATCGCCTTCTAAGCTCTAGTCTCAATTTGGAATTTGATTGAACATCGATGCATTATTTATGAAGGGGCATCCACCTGCGTTATGTCAATATTTTTTTGGAAAAAACTCGGGTCCCCTGCCCTCCAACGTTCCACCAATGCTCTCTATGCCTACGATGGCTGCTCGACTCAACCGCAGGCGATTTTCATGAACTCTCTTGTTGAGTTAGATGGTAAAATGGTGTTGATTGACATTGAGGTTTTAATTTCCCAACTTGATTACAACCTCTTCCTAAGACGTAGCTATATGTATGCCATGCGAGCCATGTCCTCTACTGTATTTCGATTCTTGATGTTCCCTCATGATGGGAAGATCATGACCATCAACCAGTTTCCATACTATGATCCTAAGGGGACGGCCACGCCGAAACATATCCTTATAAATTTCATATCCACCATCGACAATGTATCCATTCCATATTTATCTATTGTTGTCCTGGTCTTGTTCGCCAACACTCCTATGACAGCCACCTTTTTGTCCTTACCACCTCCACCTTCACTGATTGACGTATCAGATTTATGCACAATCACGTCCAATACCATTTCGACTACATTTCAAACTCAGTCACAACCCCAACCACAGTCATCAAGGAACTATTGGGGTTCATTCTCGATCCATACGATTCCCTACCTATTTCCACCATCTAGCATTGTAAGCAAGCCTGTCATGGCTACTTTAAACCTACCAAATTTTACGCTAGGAATTCCTGTATGGTACCTCGATCCAGCCACCCCACCCTTGAATTCCCAAGTCATGTTGACTCCTGTCCAACCTATTGATATGGTTTCAAACCCACCTTTTGGTCCATAAAATAATCCTCCCATATCTAAGCCTGTGCCTCCTCCTCCAAATAAGGTTGGGGCCAAGGTCACCAAAGCAACGAATGAACTACTATGGCTTCTATTTCTGCTTTGTGTGATATCCAAGGCCTCTCTTTCGCACCCATATGAACACTATAGATGTGGTTGATGGCACTCCAGTGGTAACCATCCCGAATCCATCAGTCGTCAAGAACAAATCATTGGGAACCAACCATCCTTATGTCGTTTGTGGCTTGTATGGTCATTACTCTCACCATTTTTTAGACTTTCTTGAGTATTGGTCAGCCCTTTACAACCTTCAAAAACACTCTTGTGAATCTGATATTACTGTCCTCGAGGAGATCCACCCTTAGGTTTCTTCCTTGGACATAACCAACACCATTTACATGATCTCTACTTCTAGTATTCCTTTCCTGTCCTCGACCATGGAAGATCCACCAGATCTATCCTAGCACAACTTTCATAATTATGGAGAAATATATTATACCACCACAGGTATTACCACATTCTACTGAATCCACGGTGTGGAATCGATTTTTCCCATTGAATGCCAGATTCCATCACCCTGCTTTTTCGATGAACTTCTACCTGATACTTCACAATTAGAAGAACCCCTACTTATGCTCAAACAGACCAATAAGGACCATGGTGTTTCTCTCCAGATTATTGAAGCAACCAAGACTCAGTCGAAGTCCCATTTTGACTCCCATGTCCACCCTTGCACCTTTAGTGAGGGAGACCTTGTCCTCGTCTATGCTCTAGCCAACGATAAGTTAGGGAAAGGGAAGTTTGATTCCATTTGGTACAACCGATATGTCATCCATCACTGCCTCAGCAAGAGGGCATATATTCTTGCTGACTCTGGCTCAAGGGGTTCTATTCCTGAAGTCGCTCACCATGCCTACCCTTGTAGCATAGTTTTTCTTTCTTGTTTTGCATCATTTTTTCCATGAGTCTGTTACCCCCTCGAGTAGTTGCTCCATGTCTAGCTACAATGAGTCCATTTTAACACTCTATCGCATCATTTGCACGTGAGCGGGTGGATCTGAGTGGGTGGATCTAACACATCATCTTTCCCTTGCATCATTGGTACCCTACTGGAGGGTGTGGCCCCATGTCTGCACATGCATAGAGTATGTACCACATATGATATAGCTTACACCATGCTAGCATACCTCCAAATCCCTAGACCTGTACTAGAGGTCGAAGCGTCTCTTGAATCTCCCTGGTCATCCATGCTCATGTATGGATCATCCTCTATGAGGATAGGAAGCTGCCACCACTGTGCAAAAATCTCTTGGGTGAAGAGATGACCTATACTATATTGACACCCTCCCTAATTTCTTCGATCCATTTCTTTGAGTCACTTTGATTTGTGTACCACCATGCGAATCACACCTTGTACGTTGAGCTAGCTCTGTACCCATAGGCCTCCATTTGGTCGATTTTTTATTCGGTGTGCCACAGAGCCATCTAGAGTCCATTTGAGACACCATTCGCACCACTAGGTTTGGTTTTCATCCCTATGTGTTTTGATGATACCCTCGTCTTGTTCTCTCACTATGATTTTCTGGGCCATTTCTCGGAAGTCACCCCAATTTGTGTGTCATCACGTGAATATCCCATTGTATGTATCGACATGTTCACGATCCAACCTCTCCATCCATATTGTAGAGTTGGCCATTTTTTACCACCATCCATCATCCCTCAAGGGGGCCCCATCAGTGTTCTTCATTTATTCCTCTCATCCATGTTTACAACATAACATCTTTCCATATATCGAAGACTTCCCCCTTGCTTGATCGACCATCACAGAGTTTCTGCTAAACCCTTTTCTTACTCTTAAAAGAATGAAACGATTGTCGAGCAATCTTGCTTCCTTTCATGCTCGTTAAATTATTTGAAAGGGTGTCTATGTGGCCTCATTTATTTCCTTTTTCGGACTATATAGACTATCATAAGAAAAGGATCACCCTATCACCTTCCATCTAGGAACGTTTCCCTTTGTATACTTTTATGCTTTCTCGGACATTGGAACCGTACTTTACGAAAAATATTATTATGGGTTGTCTTTAAGCTCTTTTCCAGCCCTGTCATCAAGAAAATATTTCCGAACAAACTTGGTTTCATTCATGCTCGTAAAAGTATTTGAACTAACGTCCATGCAGTATAGGTTTAACCTTTTCCATCCTGGTTGGACTACCAACGGTAAATAAGTCTTCCTTCCCCAATGATTGGGAGAGTTCTCCTTTGTACACTTTTATCCTTTTTCAGGCTTAGGAGTATACATATGCAAAAGAGACCACATTGGAGTCTTCTTCCTATTTTCAGACTCTCTAAACATGAAAACACCATGGAGCATTTACTTTCTCGGGATCACTACAAATCCACAAGATCGTGTCATAACATTGTCTTTAGGCACCACTACATATATTACAATATGGTAGCTTCCCCCCATTGGGTCTCCTTTGTTCAGAGTATTTTGAGATGAGTCTTCCTTCAATCCTATGGATACCACTAGTCCAGTTACCTCCCTTAGTATTTCCCATTTGTATTTATTTTCTCGGTATTAGAGCTATGATCCCTCTCCCATGAGTCAGTTTCAATTTCTTCCAGGTCAGCCCTGTTGTCATACTCAAAACAAAGGAAGTTTGAGTCCCCCATACTCCCCTGCCCCTATTCCCCCATTTAGTGTGTCAGCCCCCAGATTTTCCCACATATTTTGTTATCTCCCTCGAGCTTCTAGTAAAGGACACATCATTTCCTTGATTAGTTGCAGGTCTCCCTTTGTCGACCTCAGCACATCTATTCCAGAGGATAGACCCAGAGGTCCATGTATCCTAGTTTCATCCACCTCATTGATGAGTTCCTTGGAATACTTGAGAGGATTCATTAGTGCCTCTCGGGATGGCTGTGTCTCATGTGCTCGACTTCAGATACATCATCGTACCATTGATATTTGTACAGGGTATGTTAGAAAACAGGACCGCAGAGAAATAACAGAGTATATAGTTAAATCATTAAACAATATGCAAAACACATTAAACACATTACAGAGAGACACAGATATAATGTGGTTCACCCAAACAATGGGCTAATTACACATAGAAATTGCAAGTCCTTTTATTATCATCCAGAAAGATGAAGGGATACAACCTGCATTAATACCCCTGTACTTCCTCTTCACGCTCTCATAGTCTCTCTCACACAATCACAAAGATTGTTTACAATGCTACAATACAATACAATACCATGCATTACAATGCTTTTCTTTTATAGGGGAAAATACTGTGATTAACCCAATACCATGGGTCCACAAAATTGTTGCCCCTAAACCCCCTTTTTCGGGGTGCTTTCCCGAACCCCGAAGTGGGGAAATGAGTGTACATTAAACCTGGGGTACAAACACAGTTGAATAATATCTCTAGATCTAGAAGATCAGGCTCCACAACCAACAGGGTATTGGTCCATTCATTATTTGGTTGAAGACCCCAATTTTCATTTGACTCTAGCACATTGGTGAGTCTACTATGGGACCCACACAGTTTCTTGTCCCTTGTGATTTCTGGGTTGCGTTGGTGATAGTGTTTGAAAGACCCAGTGTTATGCTTTCATGTATCTCCTGTACTCGATGCTCCATATTGTACCACAGATATTCTGAATCTCAGTCATTGGGTCCATATATATGTACACCTCCAGATTCAACAAAGCATTAGTTGTGATGATATTGCATTCCATGAGAATGCCATTGTTCCTATGTATCAATTATTCAGATCAACATTGTATTAAGCCTCCCATTGAGGCCACCATTATGTATCATCATTTGATATGTTTTTATTGGCTCCCATGTTTTGAGCCTCGATCCCATTATTTATTATTTTGACATTGTTACGAGCATGGGTATGCCTGCCTCGTCCATATACATGTCACACATTTTATGTATCTCATCCAACCATAATAAAAAACCAAAATCCATGATAGTTTGAATGAGGAAGATCCACTTCTATGTGGGTTTCTCTAGTCTCTCCACTATTGTCACCATTATTCCCATGATCCTATGATGTCCATCGGCCATACGATGAGCTCCTGCCCTCACACATCAAGGGGAAATCTGTTAACATAAAAAAGTGTTCACCTAGCTCTACATGGTCTAAACCATGTACATACATCATATTCCTACCATATTTCCCTTACTTTTGACCTTCAAAATTGTATTTCCACAAAAAATGGTCCAAAACATTATTATTTACTATGCTTTACCCTCACTCTCTCCCAAAAAAGGGTTAAAAAACCTAAAAAGGATCAAAAACCTTAAAAAGGGTTCAAAAACCCTAAAAAAGAGAAAGGGCCAGAAAACCATAGGAAAATACCATGGGTTACCACATTGGGTCAAAAAACCCTAAGACCATACTATAAATATATTGTGAAGGGCTCTCCCAAAATACCTTTTTCCTCATTTTCATTTTTGGATACGCTATGACACCCTTTCTCTTAGGTATTCACATACTCCCTTTCCACCATTCACATTGCCATACCACTACCACGGTGTACATTGAGACATTCTCCGTACCCATCTTGGATCCATTTCTCGTTTGACAACTATCCATGGAGACCATTGGAGAACCAACTCATGGAGCTCTGAAATAATTTCTGAGGACAGCTACAGTGGCCCACTTTACAGGAAAGGAGGTATATTTTTATTTATTTAAATTTGTTTATTTTTTCTGATGTATGTTGAAAAATGTTAAAAAATATTTTCTTTATGTTCCTAATTTAGTTTGTTGTTTTATTTTCCATTGAACTAATCCCTGCAATCATAACAATCTAAGGTTGGTGCTTTTGCACATAACATGGGGAGAAATCCCCGTTATAGACTCCAAAAGAAATGATTGATGCCCTATCAGGTCTATTTGAAGGGAGAAACATTAATAGGAAAATGACCCTGAGGAATCAACTAAAAAATTTAAGATCTTAAAAGTCAAAGACGACGCAATATTACTTTACAAGAGTAACTCAAATAAAGGATCAGATAGACAGCAATGATGACATTGTTGAAGAAGTAGAGATTGTAATGACAACCTTAAATGGCCTTCCAAGAGATTTAGAAGCCTTTATCCAGGGAATTTTCTCAAGAAGGAAACTAACCAAATTTCATAAGTTTCGATACCCACAACCTTAATAAGTGTATGAATTCCCAATT
Source organism: Pseudotsuga menziesii (assembly GCA_001517045.1). Classification (NCBI taxonomy): domain Eukaryota; kingdom Viridiplantae; phylum Streptophyta; class Pinopsida; order Pinales; family Pinaceae; genus Pseudotsuga; species Pseudotsuga menziesii. The sequence goes on from LPNX010196241.1 coordinate 302,686, forward strand.
AACGTATTTTCCAAATATCTGATTTTTAAGATACACTCTAAGAAAAAAATAACCTACTTATTTGTTTATAGATATGAATGCAACTTTTTCCTTTCTTTTGTTGACAATCAAAATATGAATTATATCATTTGATTTAGAATTTTTAGAGTTAGTTAGAAACTTGCAATGGTTATTAGAAGGAATAACATACACTAACAAGAATAGAAATCACATTAATGCATCATCATGCATATCATTAGAACTGCTCTTTTAAAGACTATTTTTCTCAGATAAACTGAGGTATTCATATCCATGTCCTTGAAAATTTTAAAAGCATGCAAAATGTGGTAAAATTTTTTTAGCACCCTCATTGAATGCAAAAGGATATATATCAAATAGCATGTCTACATTATTAATCTGTCACAGTAATCTATAGACTAAACACAAGTCTTATCAAAGATTAATAACAATAAGGCATGAAAATGGTGTAATTGTGCTACAAAATGAGTAGCCGCTATGTATATTCACACAAAGAGTGGGTAATACAATACAAGATCATGTTGCAAGAATGAATGGCAAAGCAATTCGAATTCCCAAGGAGGTCATTCGAATTGAATGAGTGATTCTAGCTTAACTGAATGTAAGCCACAGTCAACACCCAAGTTAACCACTGATCAAAACCCTGATTGACTCAACTGAGCCCTAACTGAAGTTGGAGTGCAATAAATGATTGAGACTAACTGAAAGTAGGTCAGACACATGTCACTGCAAGCCAACCAACAAGTGGTATCACATCAATGACTCCAATGAACCCTGATGAGGTGAACTGAAGTGTAACTGAACATCAGAAGTGGTTGGAGGCGCCCCCGTTGACTCCAGTTCATTAAATAATCAATAAATAATCAATTTAATGAAGGAAGGTGCCTTAATTTCTCTGTTTAACTGATTTTAACCATCAGTTAGCAATATGGGGCATTAATGACACTCATATCACCCCTGGAGTGCTCCAGTTAGCCTCCCCTAATGTAGGAGAAGGCTAAGTTAGCCTCCTTGACTAAAGGTAGGCATGGGTGTGATCTAGATGATGTCATCTAGTGCTCCTCTAATGTCAATTAAGTCAATAAAACTTAGGATAATGGTTTAACTAGGCCAAATTGACCAAAAAGAGTGTGTATGGTGGTAAATGTCTCCAACACCCCCCCTTAAACTATACGCATGAGGAGTAGAAAACATAAAATGCATAAAAATGATAGGGCCCTAGCAACTAAAGCCATGGTTCACCCTGTACAATACTGAAACTGAAACAATGCTCAAAACAAACTGAGTGAGGAAAAGAGGGAAAACCCAATGGGAAAATTCCCCCCTCAATTTGAACACTGAAAGTAGTCTGATCACCCTGATGGACTCACCCCCAACAGTGAACAGAGGTAAGTGAACTTATTTTTTGAAAATATCTTGGTGAATATGTCTGCAATCTGGTCATCAGTCAGGCAGTATTGCAGAATGATGGTCCTATCATGCACCAGCTCCCTGATATAGTGCATGTGGATCTCTACATGCTTGGTATGCTACCTGGTAACTGGATCTGTGGATATCTTAATAGCACTTTGATTGTCACAAAAGAGGATAGTAGAAAAAGTACTACCAATATCAAACTCTGAAATAATATTGCAACCAAACTACTTGGATGCAAGCATTCACCGCTCCTCAATACTCGGCCTCTGCTGAAGATAATGCTATGGTAGCCTGCTTTTTTCTAGACCAGCAAATAGGGCCACCACCAAACATGAATACATATCCGAAAGTATACTTTCGATCAATAGAATCACCTGCCCAATTAGAATCTGTGTATCTAACCATCTCTAGCTCAGAGTCTGCAGCATAGTGAATGTCATAGGTCCTGGTTCCCTGAATATACTGGAGGATCATCTTGGCTAAATTCCAATGAATATCATGATGCTTCTGCATGTATCTTGATACATAATTCACAGCATAATATATATCAGGTCGTGAATGTGCCAAGTACAACAAGCTACCAATCAGTTGTCGATAGATAGTGCAGTCCATGGGAGGTGTGCTTTTGCCTTCTTCAAGGCTGATCCCTGAAAGGAAAGGAAATGGTGCAGGCCTACATTCAGCCATGTTAAACTTGAATAACAGGTCTGATATGTATTTTTACTGAGTGACCATTATCCCATCAGAACGTTTCTCAATTTCGAGCCCCAAAAATTGTTTTAAGAGCCCCAAATCGCTCATTTCAAAAGCATTGTGGAGAGCAGTTTTGATAGATGAAATAGAAGCAACTGTGCTACCTGTGATCAGTAAGTCATAAACATATAAAACAATAATAATAAAATTACCATAAAACTACTATATATACATATTTGGATCTGATCTACACCTTTGGAAGTTTTGCGAGAGAAGGAAGGCATCCATCTTGGAATACCACTCTCTTGGGGCTTGTTTTAACCCATATAGTGACTTCTTTAGCTTGCAAACCAAAGATGGATCAGAGATGTATCCCTCAACCTGCTTCATGTATATCTCCTCATGAATATCTCCATGCATAAAGGCTGACTTAATATCCATATGATTCACTTCCCAGTGCTTAGATGCTGAAATTGCCAAAACTAGGTGGATGGAGTCCATATTTCCAACCGGTGCAAAAGTCTCATGGTAGTCCACACCTTGGACCTGAGAGAAACATTTTGCCACTAGACTTGCCTTATATTTTTAGGTACTACAATCAGCATAAACCTTGGTCCAAAACACTCACTTTCATTGAACCAATTTCCTTCCTGGAGGAAGAGAAACTAGCTCCCAAGTAGTGTTTTTTTGAAGAGAATTCATCTCTTCATCCATGGCAACTTGCCATCTCGGATCCTTCCGAGCTTGGTAGTAGGATTTTGGGTTTGAACTAGTCATCAAATAAAAAGTTTTGGACAGAAAATTATCAGGACAAGAGAGTGCAATACCTTCTCTTTTGAAATAAGACTGGGTTCTCCTTGGATCATCTGAATTTCCAATGTTATCTCCTGTGGAGGAGAGTGCCTGTCGGGCCCATGTGGGAAGATGGTTTTGTACTTCAGGTTCTGATTCATAATTTGATGTTTTATGTAAAATAATATCAGAAATCATAGGATCCAAATCATGGTCATCACCTCCAATTTCATCATCCAAATATTCAGTAGAATCGGAAGAAAACTCAACAGTTTTCTCCTTCACTAGTTCCACCTCCTGAAGAGGCTCATCGAACTTGACACTCCTTTCGATGATGATTTATTTTGTTTTGATATCCAATAGTTTGAAACCTTTTTATTCATTAGGACACCCAATAAACATTCATTCTATTCTTTTCGGTTGCAAATCCCTTCTTTTATTAAGTGGAATTTGGGCCCATGCAGTGGACCCAAACACCCGCAAGTTCAACACATCCGGCTTGTGTCTGAAGTATGCTTTGAAAGGGGTATTCAATTTTATGGATGAGTGTGGCACTCTGTTCTGAATGTATTCTGCATCATGCATGGCTTTAGCCCACAAATTTTCAGCCAACTTCTTTGATTCCAACATACAGGTGGTCATCTCCTTGAGAGACCGATCGTTCCTTTCCGCTACACCGTTCTGCTGGGGAGTGTAGGGAATTGAATGTTGGACCTGAATACCACTTTGGGAGAATATGTGAAGAAAATTATTACTAAAATACTCCCTGCCATTATCATATCTCAAGATCTTGATCTTAAGCCCAGGGGCATTCTCGCTCAAGGCCTTTAGTTCAAAGAATTTTTCACATACTTCAGACTTCTTTTTGAGAAAGAACACTCATGTGTACCTTGAAAAATCATCAATAAAATTTAGAAGATACCTTGATCCATTCATGGATGTTATAGGAATTGGACCACTGATATCAGAATGTATCAGCCCCAAAATGCATGTAGCTCGATTTTCCTTCCCCCGATCGAACTTGTACTTAGGGTGTTTTCCAACCACACAGCCCTTGCAAATTTTAGTGGTTGTTGTGATGACCCGAAGGCCTTCAACCATGGAGTTTTTTTGTAATTGATGAAAATATTTGAAATTGAGATGGCCAAACCTCTCATGCCATAGAATGCTAACTTCATTTCCATGAGTTATAGGTGTGGTGGGCTTTGCATCAGCCACAAAGTGGGAAAATTCATAGGCTTTTGCATGATGGTTTGCAAGGCCTTTAGAAACAATTTTCCTAGATGAAAGTTTCGTTATCTCAACATCATTTGGGATGAAAGATACTCTCTTAGGCACTCTTGTATGTTTCATCTGATAGACACTAAGGATATTTGATGCCAGAGACGGTACATACAAAACATTTGAAAAATAGCCATTCTCAAGATCAACCGTACCTTGTCCTTGTGAAATGATTGTGGAGTCATCTCCCGTGTGGATGGGGATGGATTTGCTGATATCCAAAGATGAGAAGGAGTCTCTTTCAGCCATCATGTGGTTTAAATCTCTAGAATCAATCAAGAGTGCTTTGGACTTTGAAGTGCTTGCCATGAGGGCATGACCTCTTTCATGCTGTGGTTCTCGATCTTGCTGATCTCTCCTCCAAAATATTTTCAAAATATTGATGTGATTTCTCTCAAGGAGAGAGGTAGCTTCATCAAGCTTCTTCTTCATGCAGGCATGTTCAAGGTGGAAGCCCTTCCCATAGTATGAACACTTAACTTTTTCTTTCCCATGATGCCCTTTTCCTTTGTTCTTCTTTGAGCCGGAAGACTCATCATGCTACTGGTTTTCAACATTAGGCTTAGGAGCTTCAAATTTAGTTTTTGGGTTCTTCTGCTACTTTCCTTTAACCTTCAAATCTTTGGGCCCCAAGACATGGAGGGCTTGATCACGGGAGGATCTAATGATCCCCGTCTGGAGAAGCTTATCATGTTCACTTGTTAGGGACTCAATTAAGGCAATGAGTGTAGGTATCTTCCATCTAGGGGTTGTGAGCTTCCCCACACGGAATGCAGAGACAAAAACTGAATAAGCAGCTCCAATTTTGGAGAGTATGGTGAGGATGAGCTGATCATCCTCCTTCTCCACTTTTCATTGCTTCAATAGTAAGACAATGTGCTTGAACTTTGTGAAAAAGTCATTCAAGGTCTCAAAATTGGAAGGATGGAGAGACATCAATTCATTTTCGAGCTGGTAAAATCTCAAATCATCCTGCTTTCCATACATGGTTTCCAATTTGTCCAAAATTTTCTTTTGGAGTCTTCAATCCTGAAAGATGGAAAACAATATACCGGGAAATAGAGAGGCACAAGAATCTAAATGCTTCATCCTTCTTGTTCAATAATCTAGCTTTGTTTGTCATGGAAGTAGGCTCTTCTTCAGTGTCCATAGTGACCCTATAGAGTCCTCTGGAACGTAGTTGGATCTCCATGTCTCCTTTCCATGAGTGGAAATTGAACGGAGTCAAAATATCTACGGAAGAAGCCATCTGAATCTGCTGGAGTGAATGCTTTCACCTGTTAAAAACCTAAAAATCACAACAAAAAGGGAAATGTAAGGTTGTATAGCTTGCACATTTTTAGGCTTTCATCACGCTGAGCATAGTCAATCAAGCAAGTTGATCAACAAGTTCCTTACTTGGGGTATTAAGTGGTAAGCCTTGGCTTATGGTGCAGTGCTGGATTTTTGAGCTATTGCTCAATTTTCATGCAAGATATGTCAAAAACCTTGTTTGTGAAAGATCTGAGCTTCATCCCGTTGTGAGCTCTGATACCATATTAATGTGTCACAGTAATATAGGAACTAAACACAAGTCTCATCAAAGATTAATAACAATAAGGCATGAAAATGGTGTAATTGTGCTATAAAATGAGTAACCACTCTGTATATTCACACAAAGAATGAGTAATACAATATAAGATCATGTTTCAAGCATGAATGACAAAGAAATTTGAATTCCCAAGGAGGACATTCGAATTGAATGAGTGAGTCTAGCTTAACTGAATGTAAGCCACACTCAACACTCAAGTTAACAACTGATCAAAACCCTAATTGACTCAACTGAGCCCTAACTGAAGTTGGAGTGCAATAAATGACTGAGTCTAACTGAAAGTAGGTTAGACACATGTCACTGCAAGCCAACCAACAAGTGGTAGAGCATCAATGACTCCAATGAACTCTCATGAGGTTAACTGAAGTGTAACTGAACATCAGAAGTGGTTGGAGGCACCCTTGTTGACTCCAATTCATTAAATAGTCAATTTAATGAAGTAAGGCACCTTCAATGATCTGTTTAACTCATTGTAACCATTAGTTAGCAATATGGGGCATTAATGACACTCAGATCATGCCCAGAGTGCTCTAGTTAGCCTCCCCGAATGTAGGAGAAGGCTAAGTTATCCTCCTTGACTAAAGATAGGCGTGGGTGTGATCTAGCTGATGTCATATAGTGCTCCTCTAATGTTAATTAAGTCAATAAAACTTAGGATAGTGGTTTAACTAGGCCAAATTGACCAAAAAGAGTGTGTATGGTGGTAAATTTCTCCAACATACATATCATGTCAAACATGCCCTATACATATTATACAAACATGATGGAAATGAAGTATCATGTTCCAAATAAATCATATATTTATCATACATAAATAGATCCTTTTCTAAATGATGCTAGTAATTACACATCAAAACAAATCGCTAGAAAAAATAAATTCTGAATTACCCTTACAAAAAATAAATATTGCAAAACAAGTACTGAACCCAAGAAATTTACGTCACAAATAAAATTGATGAACCTGGAAATATGAATAAAACATCTACTGGTCATGAACTTCTCAATACAAATAAAAAAATATATCACTATGCTTTGGACAACTCTACAAGAATACAACCAAAATAATGACCATTCCATTATAGTCCCACCATTATAATCAATGTGCATTCATTTATATTACAAACACCCCAAACATCAACAATAGATAAAGACATAAAATATAAAAATATACACTTTCATTAACGCCTTAGATCCAATAATAATTGCAAAGAAAGATCCTAATAAAATCACATTTTAAACAATTGGGCCAAATTTAGTTTGAACATATAAAAAACATGTAGCATCTCTCCATTAAGAGAAGCATCCACTAACAACATATAAATGTTAGTTGATAGTTTAAGCATGGAAAGACATAAATAAATCATATATTTTGATCTGTATAAAAATTTCACAGAACCAATACTCCTAAGATAGAATAAAACCCTAATAACACCAAATTAGTCCTAAGAATCAAGAGTGCCATAGAATTCAACAGACCTCAAAAAACATCCATCATAAAAAGCATGATAAAAAAGGTAAATTTGCAATATAATAATCTATTGTAATTGTGGATTAAAAAGGTTAAAAATCATGATACAGAGCATACCACGTCAATTATTGGATAAAAAACATGATGTGAGTTTGTATTCTCTAATAAATTACATGTGTGGCATGCCCCTTCAAGATTTGAGATTTTGACAATGGAGATGTTTTGAAAATATTAAAATGTTGCGAAAACTAAGAATGAAAAGTGGAATCACATCAACCAAAACCTTCACCTTACAAGCACAATCCAATGTGGGTGAACCATGAATCACTATAGTATTTATACAGAACAAAATAGCCCTTGATTTTCCCTTTCATACTCGAAATCAAGGGCTCAAAGAAGGTATCACATGAAATTGACTAAAAATACAGGTGAATGTAAACATATGCCTAAATTACAAGGAAAATGGAGGGTGAAATAACCTTTGGGAGCCTCCATTACTAAAATTGGGGGTGAAGGAGTGATTTCACTTGATTTTCTTTAGAAATTAGAGGTGAAAGATAGATTGAAGGGAGATTTTTCTAGGGCGAAAATATGTTTTTTCATTTTCCTCATCATATATATGGGAGGCTATTCATTTTGGATTTATTTATTTTCTAATAAATATTTGGAGAATATATATTTAGCTAAAAAAACCCTTTCCATATAAGAAAATAAACCACTAAATTTTTGTAACCCCCTTAATATACCACATGGGTTATATATAGCCCCTGAAATTATCCATGGGAATGTGCTTAAGCTTATTGTAGCCATGTATCAACATTATTTGTCTCAAGGAAATGAAAATGGCATATGTTAAACCTGACATGATGACTATTGTTAGTATCCTTTGAGTGTGTGCTCCATAGGGAGCATTGTGATAAGAGAGGTATCATCGGGATTCATCAAAATGTTCATAAGGAAAGACATGGAATAAGCTATCCCTATGAATGATACGATCTAGTATTCCTAGGATGAATGATGTTGTTTGTGAGTAAGTATTCTACCTAAATCCTATTCTTGAAAATATAAAACTGTAATTGATCCTTTTTTAAATCCTTAGTTATTCTCTATTTATTATTGTCTTCTTCCATGGTTTGTTTGTAATATTACATTAGTGGTTTGCATGACTGAAAGTTTTGAACTTTGTTGTATTATAACCCATTTGAAAACTATATTCCTCATATTTCTTTTGAGAATGCTTTGTATCTTTAAGGTTTTCTAGTAAAAATTATGGAACCAAGAATATCTTCCCATAAAACAAGTGGCCAACTAGTGTGTTATGATCCACTTGAGACAGAGGTAATTGAGGCTTATCCAGAATTTGGGTATAAGTTTAGAGTTGTTTCTTGGTTAGATTTTTTTTCATAATTTACAGCGTCATCATGAAGGTGTAGCCAAAGCATTCACATAAGGGTTCAATGGAGATCAGGTTTTATGTTGGAGATGTTGAACAAGAGAAAGAGGACCTTATTCTTAAATATGAAAGTGATGATATTACTAGGACTTTAAATGTTCATTCCAGAAAGAAAGGGGGAAAATAGGTTTTCAAGGAAAAACATGAGCTATTAGAAAAGTATATTCTAACTCATACTCAACCAAAAAATAAGTTGAGGTCGAATATCAAGTCAAATTTTAACCCATCCCTAAAGAACAATAATATGATCGACCTGGAGAATTCTCCTGAAGAGAATAATAGAAAATCCAAGAAATAGAGATTGTCAAAATAGGCTCCAAGATATTCTAAAATAAGAAGTCCCTACTATTCTCAAAAACCAACTTCTCAAATTTTCAAAGCTACCATTTCAAATTTTAGCTAAGGAATTTTCCCTCCAAACTCATAATACTTACAAATTTCAGGGGTCTAAAGAGAATACTAACCGGGATGGGGGGAATTCTATCCTCTCCACCTCTACAACCCCTCCAAATCCTCATTTAGTGTCCTCCTTTAGGTTGCATGATCTACTTAATGCCTTTGCATCCTCCCTCAACTCCTTACAAGGACCTCCAGGCTAAAAATGGAAAAATTGTGGTGAAACTGACGCCCTCCCTCACAACAACCGCCATCCTCGTTGTGACAAATTAGTGGTGAAAATTTTCAGTTTAAGTTGAAAATTTTGGGTGTGGGTGCATGGGATTGAGTTATTAAGGTGTGCAACGGGAACTGGGAGAGGAGGTAAGATAATGTTTTTTTTTTCATTTTTTTTAATTATTTATTAAATTTTTATTATGTTAGGGTATGGTATTTTTTTAATGTTTTTGTTTAATTTATTTTTTTAATTTTTTTATTATTATTTATTAATTACTTATGATGGTATGGTTTGGTCAATGGTAAATTTTAATGTTTTTTAGATTTTATTTATTTATTATTTTTTAATGTAATGTTTTCTTAATTTCACCTCTTTCAATTTGGCTATCCAATTAGTCCATTAACACAAAGAGGGATTATAAAAATAGGTTACTAAGTAAATAAACAAAATTAGTCCTTAAAAACATAACCCTTAAACCCTCCCCATTAATTTCTCATCCTTAAATACTACCTTGTCACCCCTACCCCACTACAAAACACCCCCCCCACTAACTACAAACACTATCCTCTAGCACCAACGTCACCATAATTTTGATCGTTGTTATCATTGCCAATAATAATCACCATCATCATCATAAACACCACCATATTCATCACCATCATCACCATCATCATCATTAGCAATTATGATGATGATGATGTTTAAAACAAAATAATCCTTGTAGACATAGTCATCACGACCATCATCGTCATTTCCAATGCGGCCATCATTGTCGTCGTCATCAGAAACAATAAAATCATCATCATCATGAAATTATAATCAATAAAATCATCGTTTTCAACATCATTAGCATTTATATCATCATCATCATCATAACCATCATCCTCATCATATTCTTTTTTATATGATGAGTGCATTAGGATTGACTATAAACAAGTAAATAAATGAATTTCTCATATTTTAAAAAGAAATTAAATCAACCCCTTATCCTTAAATACAAACCCCATAAACCCTCCCTATCAAGTTTTTAACCCCTCATCCCTACCCCACCTCAAAACACACACCCCCTAACTATGAAAACTATCCTCCAAACTCGACTTGAATCCACATGCCTCTTAGCCATGACTTCTAATTGATAATTGCTTAACCCCACGCCCTAATAATAATATAATAGTATTGGAATTCCCTAACCCTACCCCAAAATCCATATACATTCAATATAGACTTGAAATTAGTATTCCCTATTTCTAAACCCCATTCCTAATTACATATTCCCTAGACCGCACCTAGAAAAACCCCATACCCTGTTATCAAGGCTAGTAACATTGTTTTATTCTTGAAGAACATCGAATGTGAAAAAAATGATCCTCCCTAATCCACAACACATATGTTATTGTAATTGTAACTTTGAAAGATATTCTAAAGTATATAACCATTTTATATTGTTGTACCCCCATCAAGGATGTGTGTTCCTCCTTTGGGGATGCCATCATTGTGTATGGTCACTGAGGTAAACCCCCTGTTGTAAGTCAGGGAAATAGTCCCTAGGTTAAATAAAGTAAAATGTATTTATGAGCAGTCTTAGATAGGTCGAGGTAACCTGGATAGCCTAGTGGTTGAGTTAACAACTCAATGAAAGAATATAAATAGGGAGGAACCCTCCTCATTTTTCACACACTTCACTTGCTCTCTCATGTGAGCCTTATGAGAGAGGGGAAGATGAGGGACAAAGAGTTGTTGCAGGCATATTTTTCTTGGGTTATTCTATATTTTCATCTAATCTTTGTGATAGAACTATTTTGAGGAATTTTGTGGGGTTTTCTCCTTTATGGTTTCCCAGATGAAAATATCTATGTCTGGTGTATCTTGTGTATCTTTGATGTATTGGTGTGATTTTTATTCTTTCAGATAAACATCCTAAGTAAAATAACTAACTTAGAAAAACTAACAACACCAAGCTTCGGTATTTTTTATGAATTGAAGCTTCCTTTACGACATTGGTGATGAAATTAACATTCTTACTCATTTCTCCATGGATTTCAAACCATTTTCGTAAGTTTCTTAATGAATTCTATTTATCATGTTCGGAATTCCAATATCTACAGGTTCCTCTTGGAAAAATTCCTTCCCAAAATATTTATTAAGTAATAGTATTTCAATGTTATTGATGTCTTCATGATCTCATCTTCCCTGGAGAAAGATAATCTTACCTTTTTGGGGACCATCTCTAGATTTTGTAGAGAGAAGTTGTTCATCCCATGCTTTGTAGGTGATATCTTGTTTGGACAAATGGAAGGTTTTCCATTTATAGTATATAGTGTTACCAAAATATCCATGTATAAGTTATTGTGGCTGACTGTTCCTAGTTGGTATTAACTCTTAGAAAGTATGTGAAATTCAATGGTCAAGATAGTGACCTTAAAAAAAAATTCACAAGACCCCATGTATAGTCTTATGGAAAAATATGTATGAGAAAAAATTAAATCATACCATGGAACTATGGAACGATGAAAGGTTTTTAAAATAAACAACACTCCATAATTATAATTGTAGTTACAATAACCATTAATGTGCTTAGAAGTAAGACATCAAACTAACACAATAAAGTCAATCATAATGGTAAGTAAATCAAATTTCTAGCATCACCTATCAATTCATATTTGAGAGGGAATAATAATTCAACAGACATCCATGAGTAGTGAAGAGATGTAAATATTTAGATCAATATATATATCCATAATAAGGAAGCAACAATACTGATAAATGTGTCAACCATGCTAAATGTATTAGAATTTTAGTAATGGGAGTGAGATCTCCCATAACATTGGTACTCAATCCTTGTCAGAATACACATTCAAGAAGCATATGGAAACTAAAAATTATCTTTAGCTCACAAACAAAGTTGGCTAGAAAGTCATTTTTGGTGCCCATAAAAGTAGAAAAGGGGTATAATAAATACCATGCTATTGTTTGGGGACAAAAAATCATGTTTTTTAGAATTGTAAATTGTGCATGGTACCTTAGACCATAATACAAACATGAGAGAATGAATCTTTCCATAATTAGAGGTGCATGGGTTTGATTTCAAGAACTAATAATAATAAGGATGGGTTTTCGGGTGAAATTAGTGGTTCATGAGAAAATAACATTGGTTTAGACCATAATCCTTTTTTTTCAAATCATAGGCCATGCACAAGAACTTGAGCCATGATTCAAGCCCTATTGAAGGAATAATTTCCTTACAAGGGAAAAAAATATAGGTAGTCCTTGTTGTATTTAGTGCATGTTATAGGCCCGAGGAAAGTGGGTTCATGGTTAATTTCTTAGGGATTGTATTGGGTTAATGGATTAAAGACATCTATAGACCCTGTACAACATTGAAATTTCTTCAAAATTTGCTTGTATGCATTGAAATTTGACATGGTTAGACTAGAGACATGCGTTGACAATATGGGGGGGTTGTAATACTCAAGGAAACCATCGTCATTGTCTTTGCCTATATCATGGTTGTAATTTGAATCATCATCATCATCATATTAATCATGACCCAATTTTTCCATCCATGAAAAAAAAAATCAAACCTAACATACCTAACTTTGCAAAGAAACCTAATGAAGATTCCAATTTCCATGTCTTTTACTTTTACTTGTGGCATTCTTCGAGACAATTAAACCACGATTATGGTATATTAATACATCCACGAATAATTTTATAGGGTAAAACATGAAAGTGAGTTAATGGTTAATTGCATAGGGATTATATTTGTGTTAAGGGATTAATGACATCCATCAACCCTGCATAGTGAGCAACGAATGGGGCCAACGTTGAAATTTCTTCAAACTGTGCATGTATGTGGAAAAACATGGTGGTTAGACTAGACACATGTCTTAAAAACATGGTGGTTAGACTAGACACATGTCTTAAAAACATGGTAGGGATTCAAGACTAAAGGATTTCTAATGTCCTCAAATAATATTCGAGATCGTCCATGTTTCCATCAACATTCATCATGCAATTCTCATTGTCATCATTCATCATTCCCATATATAGAATTTTTGTTGGAACTCGTGAATTATCATGGGACTTCCAACACTCCAATCACCAATGTCATCCATCAACCTCTCAAAGTGAGCAATGAATGGGTCCAGCATTGCAATTTCTTTAAAATGTGCATGTCTCCATTGAAATTTTACATGGTTAGACTAGAGACGTGCCTTGACAGTAAATAATGTAACCATATTATAATATATAACAAAAATTAATTTTTATTTCCACATTAAACTCCTACTTACCACTAGTGAACCTGTCCCAATAGGAAATACCTATAGTAAACCTGAGGGTGTATAAGTATAACTATACAATTTTAATAACCCATTGCTATCCAAAACTATTGAAGGGAATACCTATATATTACATGCAATATCCTTCTATCGTAATTGTACATTGTTCCAAACCTCTACGTTATGTTAGCCTTGGCCCTTACCACTAGTCCCTTCAAATTTCCTCCTATGTGGATTTACCACTAATCCATTCAAATTACATCCTGTGAGAAGAGAAGAAAAACCTATCTTATAATGATGAAAGAGTAACTATTTTCTTTGCCTTTGGGTATGGGCATGCTTTCACATACAGCATGTGACTACTGGAGAAAACAATCATGATAGTGTTTCATATTTATTGAAAAAATATGTTCAAGAGTTTATATAGGAAACATGTAGATTTGTTACAATTTATATCTTCAATGTCATGTATCCATAAAAAATGCAATCCAATGGGAGTCATATCACTAGAAAATTAATCGACATGTGGAGGAAACAAGCAACCCCATAAATGCATGGAAAGTTGTGGGTTGAACCATGGAAGAGAGGGTGAATTATGGGAGTAAACTATTTACAGGTCAAGACAAGAAGCATGACATTCCTTTACCTTTTTATCAAACAACCCTTCCACCTTTTCCTCACTACTCACACAATCCTAGATTATTGTCAGTGGATCCCTCTTGGTTTTGTTGGATTTTATTTTAAAATAAAAGGCTTGGATTCACCCACACATTAACACTCCCCCATGTCATAGGATTCCTATTAAGCTCCTTTCTTTCAAATTTCTTTATTTTATGACACATGTGCATGTTTTTGTTACATTTGTGGGATATATTCTTGGATTTGGGTGAGTATTTAAGGCTAATTTTGATATCAAGAAAAATATTTGAATGGCTTATATTATTTGTTGAAATTTTTCTCTAGTGACTCTAAAGATACCCCCCTAACATCCCCCATCTCTCTACCTCTTCTAGACCCTGACCTATATTTATCTCTCTCACACACTCACTATATATAAATACCCCTCCCTTTATCTCTCTCCTACTCCCCTACCCCAACCTACTAACACCACCCTCCCTCTCTCTCTTTGGCACCCCTAAATCCTATTATCTAGAATCTATCACCCTCTAAATAACTTTCAATTTATGTCACTTAAAAAATCCCTGCCAATGACACAACTATGATATCGATGAGAACTAGATTTTGATATTCTTAGTAATTATACAAAAAAATAAATTGTTATGATCTAAAGGGTGCTACAAAATTAGCCTTATTAATTATCATTTTGTAGCAGAATATGTTATCTTGAGTTAAAAGACGCTACAAAATCATTCCTTGATTCTGCAACAGAAATCAATAGTTTTTTCATCTTGGAACTACAAAGTTTTAAATCCCCATCGTCACCTAATGCATTTTGGAATAAACTGAAATCTAACGAACCATCAATCAAATTTTTAGATTGTTAGGGTTCCATGAAGTTATGCTTGTTCAAGGGATTTGGTAACTAATAATATCATGAGATAGTTGGATGATATCTAAATTATGTTAGATTTTGTAATCATTTTTCCTAGTTGTAGTCTTTCACTTTTTCTCATGATTAATTTTTAAATTGATAATTTCAAATCTCTATTGCACCTTAACCCATGTAAATATATCTATTTTCATTTTTTCCCAAAGTTCTCTTGTTCTCTTAAGGCTTGCAGCAACTATTTTACGATGTCTTGTGTGATCACCAGTTTGAATAGATTGCTTCCTAAGAGAAAAGTGGACATTTAGTGTGGTATAATCCCCTAGGAACAGAGGTGATTGAGGCTTATTCAGAAATTTGTAATAATTTCAGGGAATCTAGATGGACGGAATTATGTCAGAATTTATACAGATATCATGAAGGCGTAGCTAGGGTTCTTGCATAAGGATTCAATGGGAAGAAAGAAAGGGTTGGAGACCTTATTTTTCAAGTAACTGAAGCATTGATTGCTTTGAATGGAAGGATACCTAATAAAGGAGAATTTTGGTTCAAGCATCATAATTTTGATGTCTCCAAACGAAACTATTTTCTTCAACCAGAGTTTCAAAACCTTGATTGGGGAAAGAAATTCCTAGAAATTTATTGAATCCAAAATGGAAGGATTTTCTATATTGGATTGAATGTTATCTCAATAGATAAGGCATGTATTATTTCATTTATTTATACTAGATAGGATTATTTTTTCACATCACCAAAGATTATCCTCTCAATTTTCCCTATTTATTTCTTAAAATCCTCACTAAGATGTCAACAAAGGTTAGGCATTCCATGCAGAAGAAACATCATGGTATTTACTATTAAGCATTGATAGAATTGTTAATTATTGAGGAATTTGCCAAGATTCACTGGGATTTCGATCACTTGTTATTTTTTAGTTTTAAAATGGAGATCATTCATCCTTAGGGGATGGAGGCAAATTCTTCTTCAGGAAAATATAAGAACCCTAAGTTATTTCAAAGCAAGAAGAAGAATATTCCTAATCGAAATCTGCAATTTCAACCTAAAAAGAGACAAGCAGAAATTGGACATTCTAAAGTTTACAATTAGAAAATAAAATCTCAACCACTTGTTTCAGAGATGGATTCTAAAATCGAAAAAGGAAAATATGCTCCCATGTTTGAAAATTGTGAGGTAGTTGACCTCACTAATGTTCCTTCAAAAACAAAAAGGAGACAAGAGGTTGCAAATGATCAACAAGATATATTGCAGAAGTATCCACCAATAAATCCTCATACCCATCCAATTAATAAATTCAGAATGAATTCCAATTCCATCTTCGACTTCTCTTTAAAAAGAGGCGAAGTTATTGACCTGGAAAATTCTTTAGATGAAGCTGATAAAAGATCAAAGAGATAGAGTAGTTCTACATCAATTATGAAAACTCACTACATAAGAAGAAGTTATAGGTTAAATACAGAGAAGGAAATGACTAATCCTAATATTCCTAGCATATTTAAATGGAAAATCAGTCCCTACTCAATCATCATCGAATTAAGGCGATCAAAATTCGAATAAAATGGAAAATAAGATTGGAGAAGCTCTGATGTATTGAGAATACTCTGAATGCTTTCCTAGACTTACTGGGAATTGATTCTCGTGATCAATACCCTTCTAATGAAGAATAAGAAGATGGGGAATTTCTCTCTTATTCTTTTGAAACTAACAAGCCATCTCATGTATATGAGTCAAAATTACCTCAATCATTGGAGAGTTAGAAAAATGAGACCAAGAAGAGAATTCATAGGAAATTGAAGAAGTCTAAAAAACCATTATTTTAGGAAATATTTTCCTGAATGTCACCTCTAATTTTTGCATTTGTTCCTTTTTATTCCTCCCATCTATAATTTTCCACAAGCACTCTATGAAATTCTTTCCAATGTGCATTGTTTCAAACAAATGATCTACTTATATGTCCTCATAATATGGAAACTGAATGAATTGGGAAGAGTATCATTTCAAACCCCATAGAAGTTGATCGTGACGAAATTTGTGAAATATCAATGAAATATTTTTTTTAGTAGTCATGCTAAGTATGGAAATCTAAAAATAAATACAAGTGACCAAGAACATAGGAGTAACTACAAAAAAGTATTGCTTATGATGGATCTTCTGAAATTATTTTTTCCATAGTTGAGGTGTCCTTCTTCATGCTTGTTTTCCACTCTATTCATTGCCATTAAAGTCATTTATTCCAGAAATTTGATACCTATGCTCCTTATGGAGAAAATGAATGAAGTCATTGTAGACCTCCTTTCCTAAACTTCTTGAATGTCTAGATATTGTTCTTGGACCACATACTGGATATGCACATTTTATTTCTGTTTGAATCCCTACAAGTTGTAGAATAGTGAATTAATATATTGAACTCCATAAATTATAAAAAGAGATTCATCAATAAATAATGCATAGAAATACATGATAAATTTACATACCATAAAAATGTCTAAGACCAAGTGCATCGTGAATTTTCCATGCAAGTATTTCATGGAACTAAAATTGTTTTTGGCCTATAGGTTTGGAGGTGTCATAGAAAATGATGCCAGGCCATAATTTTAAAAGTTCATCTATAAGAGGCTCAAGATAGACATCCCTATATTTCACTTGGTTCTTACCTAGTAGTTATTTGAAAAGTAAAATACATAAATAATAAGTTCACTATCATGCAACCAAGGAAATATGGATTGGTTATATTCTAGTAACATTCTTAAAAATACGTACTTGGAACAATTAATTCCAACATGATGTGATCCCTTTTAATTGTCATACATGGAGGAAGGTTATTGTTTCGAATAAAAATTGGCCAAACTGAGTGACTAGTTTTGAGCTCTCCAAAGGGATTGACACCATCAAATTCAAATGAAATTCTAACATTATGTGGTTCTTCTTTAAAAATTGGCCATATTTCATCAATGTATCTGAATATAGATCCATCTCCAAGCATTCACATGACACCATTTGCACTTTTGTGTCCTGAATGGTAATCCATAAATTCAACAATGTTTTTACACCTGATCACTCGTTGAAAATGTGAAATTATTGAGATGTGGAGAAGAAATTTTTGGGGAACCCAATTTATTACCTGATTAATATGATATGGGTGAGTGCAAGCTAATGAGGGTCACTTTTGGCACGTTAGATGCAATAGAAAACTGAAAAATAAGACATCCATCAACTTAATTGTATTTTTTGAGATACTTACACAAATGATCTTGCTTTGAGTAAAATAGAGGAAATGTAGGAAATTGAATCACGTTTCCGAATATATAAGTTTTATGGAAAAAAAATTATAACTATGTCAATTTTCATTTATTCTAACAGACACTTTTTATTTTTTAGGCAAATGGTAGGTATATGTTTTTGTGGGTGCAACCTTTGAGGGCCTAAATGATGGTTTTGGGCTACAAAAAATTGTAGGCATGTAGAGAACATATAGCACTAGTGCACCACTATTTTTTGAAAATAAAATTAGTAATTTTTATTTTTTTTATAATTATATAAGTGATCATTCCTCGGAAATGGTACGTCTTTTGTGGGTGCATCCTTTGAAGGTATTAATGAAATACTTATGAAAAAGGTTTTTTTATAGAATGTAGAGGTCAGTGTCTTCTAGTGCACCATATAAATTTTTTAAACGATTAAGAATTGAACAAGTTATGGAAAAAACACTAACACCAAGTTTTTTGAGTTAAGGAGTTAAGACACAATAGAAATTGAAAAAAAAAGAAGAAAATATAATATTTTTAAATAAAAATTACATATTTAGAATTTGCAGAAAAAAATACTATTTATGTTTAACATTTGGTAAAAAATGATTGTGTGTAGCATACTATAATGAGTTCGTAAACAACGACTTCTTTAGAAACTGGAAGAAATGCCCAATTAGCTATGGTTTATCATGTACCATACCACAGGTTTGGTATTACTGAAGAAAACTCCAAACCATATGCATAGGAATATTGGTGACATGCAAGCAAGTAAATTGGCATGGTTTAGGCACTAAAAAATGAGAGCAAATTATGTTTAAATTCAAATTACATTTCCCTCCCTTATAGAAATGGAAAACGCATGCGCATTATAGAACTACAAAATATGTTCACGTTATGTATTTGTATAACCATGTGTGTTATGTAGAGAAACATTGCTAGCACTATATGT
Source organism: Pseudotsuga menziesii (assembly GCA_001517045.1). NCBI lineage: Eukaryota > Viridiplantae > Streptophyta > Pinopsida > Pinales > Pinaceae > Pseudotsuga > Pseudotsuga menziesii. Next base: position 322,013 of record LPNX010196241.1, read on the forward strand.
AAGACATCAAATATATGGTTAATAGTTGAGAGGGAGTATGGAAGGTCAAGAGCCTAGGAGGATGTTGGAAGTTTAGGTGGGTATGGTTAATAGTGGAGATGGGGTGGGGAAGGGTCAAGGGCCTATGAGGATGTTGGAAGTTCAAGTGGGGATGGTTAATAGTTTATAGAGGTTGGGGAAGTTTCAAGGGCCTAGGAGGATGTTGTAAGTTTGAGTGAGCATGGTTAATAGTTGAGAGGGGGCGGGGAAGGTTCACGGTCCTATGAAGATGTTGTAAGTTCAAGTGGAGAAAGATGAATGGAATGGAAACATGATGGGTTAGAAGGGTGAAGAGGAGTGGGGATTAGGAGCACTATTAGGAGGAGAAGAGGTGTTGAATACGTATAGGGTTAGAAGTAGTACATGAGACTTGAGTGATGAAGGGGGATTAGGTGGAGGGGAAGAAGTGGGTGATGGTTTGATGAGAGAGGATTGGTGAATGGAAAGGTGGATATGGAGGATTAGGGTGTTTTGGAGGAGAGAGGTAGAAAGAGGTGGGAATTTAGAAGAGGGGAATGAGATGTGATATAAAACAGAGAATAGGGATTGTAATTAGGTAGGGGTTTAGGGAGAAGGGATAAGTTGAAAAAATATAGGAAGGGAGTATAAGAGAGAGAGAGAGAGAGATTGATGTTGAGAGAGTGTGAGAGATAATAAGATAGAGAGGGAGGAGGGGGAGTGAGGGGGGGATGGAGANAGATAGTGAGGGAGGGATAGAAGGTGCATGTATGAGAGATGGGGGGGGGATAGACACATGGAGAGAAAGGGGGTAAGGACACACATGTATAGGGAGATCTAGAGAGAGAGAAAGATATGGTTTCAAAGAAAGGATGGAGGGTGGAGGGGTGAGTGATGGAGAGATAGGGAGGTTATGAGAGACAGAAGTATGGATAGGGAGGGTGAAAAGAGATAGGGAGGGAGGGATATAGGTTGAGAGAGAGAGAGATGGTATGGGAGAGGGATAAAGTCACGAAGGGATATTAATTAAGGGAGAAGGGAGGGAGGAGTATTTAGGGAGGTAAATAGAAAATGGATAGAGAGGGAGAGATAGAGAGGGTTTGTGAGAGAGGGGGGGACACACACACACACATAGAGAAATAGAGAGTGATTGAGGGAGGGATGGAGAGGGAGATATAGAGAAGGTGGAGAGAGGTTATGAGAGAGGGGGAGTGAGGGAGGGACACACACACATATAAATAAAGAGAGAAACATATTTTGTGAGAGGGAGAGGGGGGAGGGACACACACACATAGATTATGTGGGAGAGAGAGGGCAAGGGGTGAGCAATAGTGAGAGAGGGGGGGACCAATAGAGAGAGTGTGATGTAGGGAGGGATAGTGAGGGAGGTATGAAGAAGGTGTAGATAGGTTATGATAAAGGGGAATTAAAGGAGGGACACACACACATAGATATAAATAGAGAGAGGGAGTTTGTGTGAGAGAGAGGGGGGAACGACACACACACACACAAACATATATATAGAGAGATGGAAATGCAATGGAAGGGAGGGATAGTGAGTAAGGGATATGCATAGACATATTTTCCAAAAATATTCTTTAGGTATTGAGTCTTGGATTTCCTCTCTTTACCATGTTGAGGTCTTAATACCCATATCTAATGCTCAAAAGATATTAAAGGAATGTGCATATTTTCTTGGAGACCAAGCATACCCTGAGTAGATCATGTGTGGTGTTTCAGGTAATTGTTCATTAACATAGGTTCCTCAAATATTCCTTACGGCCTAAGGTACGAGAATATTCCCTCAGTCATGTCTTGGAGGTCCCATACCTGCTGCTCAAAATCACCTAATTCCACTAACATCTGTTGGTCAAAATTAATGTTACTTAATTAACCTCAATTTAATTATCAACCGAGCAATCGTAAACTTTGAGCTGCTACACTATATGTGCAGGCAAGATAGTTTTAAAACAACCCTAATCTTTCAGAGAAATTCCACCTACATCAATCTTTCAGAGAAATCCTACCTACAGCAATCTTTCAGAGAAATCCTACCTACAACAATCTTTCAGAAGAACAATCTACAGATAAATTAAACAAACCCTACAGCAATCCCTTAAACACTCAACAATCCACACTCAGCTACAGTGCTGGTAATCTATTCTACAAATGAAAGAGCTTAATAAGTTTCACAATAACTATGATCTGTTGACCTGAAAACTCCACTATAATCCTATGAGATCTAATGCTTCACTCCACACTAACACTTCTAAAATTATTGCCAGAGTAACACCTGTAATCTCGACTTTAAATGGTCAACACACAACCTATTATGATGAAGCTTGGCTGGTTTTTGTTATTTAAATATACTCTGTTTTATTTATGCACATTAATGCACACAAGAAAAATGCCAAGGTTATACAAACAATGCTCATTAATCAATAATAGGACTGTATGAAAAATATTCACTAATTCTGGTTTACATGTGCACACTGTGAAGCTGGTGTTAATTCAAGGAAGCAGCATTTACAAAACCTATTTCATCAATGTCAAACAGCACAATTCTTCCTATTTAATCACTTATTTAAAGGTTTATTAACAAAGCCCTATCTGCTCTATAGATTCCAATCTTCAAGCCTTCTACAAAATATTACAAGTGCTGTGCAATTTCAACAAGATACCCTACGGCTCTGCAAACTTGAAAGTGAAAAGGATGAGCTGTTCATTAACTATTTCCACGCTGCAGCAAAAAGGGTCTTCAATAGCTAAAATCGATTTCATTAATCAAATTGCCAATACCATGCTTCATACTAGAAATCGAAGGGAATATTTACACCCACACCATTCCTTAATCTATTTTGCAGTCCTGTGAATAAGGAGAATTTAACCCAATCCCGTAGCTTCTATTGCTATCTCGCTATATCCTGGAAATAAAAGGAAGAGTCTATCGCTGTCTCCTATAAGAAGAGTGAACAAGAGGAGTTTATCGCTGTCTCACTATAGGCTGGCAGTAAAAACAATGTAAAAACTCAGTCTACCTGTAACCTCTCATAAAACAAAACTTGAATCAAATCATCACACAATTTATAAAGACAATAACTCTAAACAATCATTATGGCCATAATACACAATCCACGCTGAAACTAGAAAGGGGCGTTAAATACCAACTATTCCTAAATTTACTCAGCAAGCTAATTCAATTACAAATGGATAAGAATATGCAGATATGCATATGATTAAAACATCAACGTTCTATAGAACAATAACAAGGCAGAGAGACATTAACCTGTGATTACAAAACACACAATGCAAAATACCAAGGTTGGTGCTAAAGGGGGCCCTCCCTCAACGCCTTCTAGATCTAAATCGAAACCTTAAAGAGAATACACACCGGTTGTATTAATAAAATGGAGCATTACAATCTTCTCTCAACATCCTTTGTTCTTAGGGTTTCAAAATCCCTTTTATACTAAAGATACAGACTAGAATCAATCATGTGACAGAAATTGATCCTCAAACAACTCTACAGGTAACTCGGCACACCTGAGCCAAATATGGGAGTTCGAATCCCTTTCAAATCTATACAACACTAAAACAAGAAAGCAACAGCTTCTTAATCAACGACCATCCCAAAACAGCACCTGGAAATCTGTGTAGGCATTTTGAAAGGCGATGAAAGCTCAGGAAACGCCCAAAACGTGGATCGAAACCCCCAAATTTGCTGGTGCAGCCAGTGAGCCTGCCCTAGAGCGCCGAAAACCCTGCACACAAAATAAATAACAAACCATCATTTGACCGAATATATATATGTGGAGATAAAAACCAATTTATGCATAAAATAATATAAAATAACCAAAAAAATATTACTTACCAAGCCTTTTGTTCACGTGGGTCTCCATAGAAACATAACCATACAAATAAACAATAATAAAACGAATATATCATATGGTTTAATAAGTGTTAGGCTAGAAAGCAATGTATTAAACAGCTAATAATAGAAGACCAACAACATCCATATTCATAGTCCAAATATACGTATGAGATCATATGTGTGATCATTTAAGGAGTCCTTCCTAACCATGGACGCCTAGAATCTTTAGTTAGGGAATAAGGCCATAGTTTCCTCCACTAACCATGTCCATGGCCTTAAGATGCATACTTAATTCTCAACAAATGATGATGTCATGCATAACCCCATTAATATTCAAAGGATTCACTTTCAATGTCATGTGTGGTGGTTCAAGGCATCAATTTTGGCCCTAAATGGTTAACAACTTCCTTTAAGGCCTAAGGACCAAATGTTTTCCCCCCACCCATGTCAAGGGGCCTAATATAAGTACTTAGTGCTAAAAATATTATAATGGCCCTAGTATCCCCATTTCAAGGTAAATGATACCATGGAAGTCTCTGTTGAGTTTGTTCAACACATCATTCTTGTCTCTAGATTCCTAGAAGCATGTTCTAGGGGTCAAGGCCTAGATTTCCTCCCCTTATTATGTCTAAGGTCCCAAGACACATACATAGTACATAGAAACTCATGTGGGTTCCCATATCCCCATTCAAATGAAAAATATCAACTTGAGAGGTCATTGATGTTGATTCAAGGTGTCATTCATGGACCTTGATCCCTAAAAGTTGGTTTACAATCTAAAATTAAATATTTCTTTTACAACCCTGATTAAGACCTCATCATCTATATCTAATGCTAAAACAGTCCTAATCATGGTCATATACGAACTTAAAGGTTGAGGATACCCTTAAGACATCATGTGTGTTTTTTCGAGGTGTGGTTCTTTGCCCTCTATATCTGTAGGATTCCTTTAGGGCCTAAGGACTAGGTTTCCTCCCTCAACCATGTCTACATATATGTTCCTAGTGCTAAAATAATTCTAATGCATTGGATATTCTTTCTTAGATGCAAAGGATCGCATACGGAGGTCCTATGTGTAGGTTCGATTCCTTGTTTATGGACCTCGAGCCTTAAAAAATACCTTTAAGAAATAAGTATTGGGTTTCCTCCCCCAAGCATGGTCAAGAGACTATGACCCATACTTAGTTCTTAAATCCTCATAATAGTGTTCATATTACAAAACAAAGAAAAAATATGCTCTTGGGAGGTTAGGCATGGTTGTTTGAGATGTTGTTCTTGATGATGCTAAAATATTACTATAGTTCCTAAGTCTTGATGATGCAAACTATTATTTTATTCATTTCCATAGACATGCACCAAAACCATATTGTGTGGTTCTCCATAGAGTGTGCACATTTTCCTTATCCATAATGCATGCACGTTTTTCTTCTCCAAAACATGTGCGCATTTTGCTTCTCCATAACACATGCACATTTTTCTTCTCCATAACATGTGCACGTTTTGTAACTATAAAACATGTGCACATTGTTAGTGTTTGAGAATATATGAATATAATTTAACTTTAAAACTTTAATCCACAATTACAGTGAAGACATATCTCATCAATAATCCAAAGACATAAATAAATCGAACCATAGAACAAATGATGTACCCTAGGAAAACCCTCCACTGATTCAGAGGATAAAAAAACAAGAAAAAAATATTAGATTATGATTGATAACCATCAGAGAATGATTACAACACAATTGTAGATTGCTTGATAAGATAGAAGAAGAACATAGAGATTATATGGAACATTGTACTAGTCTTTCCAAGTGCATAAGACTTTAAATCAGCCATTCAATGAATGCAACGAATCATTGCATGAATAGGGGCCACTTTCAACTATGTTCACACCTCACACATAACCTAATGTTCCTTCCTTAACTTGGTGCTAATTTTTAGCTCATAATTATCTCCCACACTGAATATGTGTGCCCTCCATTAATGCACTGGTGTTAATTGCCTCTAAATGAGTTGTTAACTGATTGAACTGAACTGAACTGAATGGAAATGAATGTAACTGAACATAACTAAATGTAAATGAATAGAATTGAATGTAACTGAACAAAACTGAATGTAAATTTTGCTTCACCATCAATGCCATCTTCAACAACCACTTTGCATAAATTAAGGAGTTGATTCCTTAATTAACTGAAGCTTGTTTATCACAACTAAGACTCGAATGATGTCTAGTTATTTCGAGTTCACTTGGAGGCATACATGGGAAATTCAAATTCTCTCGCTATCTCTGTGCTCATCTTTATTTAATTAATTCTGGATGGTTCATATGTGTTTAATCAATTAATTATCTATTTCATGTCATACTCATAAAAAATGTTTCGAACCTATGATCATATGTATTACCCTGGGTCATATAATCATATGCTAAAGTAAATCACTCTAGGCGTAGATAATCCCTAAAGGAGACATGTAGAACCTGGTGACCATGACTATCCGTACATCACATAGTGTATCCTCGAGAATTATTACAACATAAGTCATGCGGTATTGATACAATTCCAGTCTTGATACAACACAAGACTCCTGAACTTAATACAAAATAAGTTTGAACTTGCTACAACACAAGTATCCGACCTTAATACAACATAAGGTCATGATATTAATAGGACATAAACTCCCAATACAAGAATCTCTCCCAAATAGGACAAAGTCCTAGATTAATACAACATAAGTTAGTGAACTTAATATGACATAAGATCCATGCAGAAGATATGAAACTTATATGACATAGATTCCGGACTTGATACAACACAAGTCTCATTGGAATGACTCCTGAATCTGTACTTTCAACACACATTTTGTAACTATAAAGCACGTACGCATAATTTTTATCCTAACATATGTGTCATATGACATGTAGGGCTTGGGATTATCCAAACCAAGCATTACATAATAGAAGCACATTGTATTTTTATGTATCACGAGCGTGTTCCTAAAAGTAGGATTGCGTCTAAAAGGTCTATCATCTTCTTGCACACACCCATATATACTAATTCCACATTTAGGGAACTCACTTTTTGATGCATTTGTCTGTAATATATGATATGATCATTTGGACACACATAAATTGTGTTATACTCCATTTCTATATCTCCCAGGACAACACACATTTATCTGTATGTGCAAGGTAAAGTATTTGATAGTGGTAGAAGAGTATAACCTAACAATATAAACAAAAATAAATAATGTACCAATCATAATTACTACCTTATCTTACATATGAGAATTATAAATAAATAAAATATCCAATTTCAATTACCAATGTATAAATATTGCATACCTTAACAACTGTGATATTTCTGTGTTTGAAATACCATTCATGACCTTCAAGTTGACTATCAATAAAAGAGCAAAGAGAATACTTGTCTTTGAGTCTTTTTGTAAGGATTTGTTTCCCTTATAAATAAGAGCTACATCATGAATTTTTTTTAGATATTGTCTACAACTGCATTCTCATCTGTGGAAACAAATGTTTCATTAACCAGCCTATTTATCCCTTGATTCTCAATAAGGTTGTGGTCATTTTCTTATATTGTATCAGCCTCTATGTCACCATCCTCACCATCTCTAGTATGATTTGTAGCCATTGGATTTCCAAGCATTCGTCCTCTTGTCTATGTAATAATTAAGGAAAAATAAATCCCATTACTATTGAAATAGAAATTCAAAATAATAGTTTTGCAAATGAGAAAAAATCTTTTTTTGATATCTTACAAGGGGATGATATTCTCTTCCAATTTCCAAGTGCCCATTTTCCCTAAGAATCCTTCTTTTTTTTATCACTTTTCATTTCATACAAGGGTAGTAATATTTTCCATCACCGTTTATATCTTCAACATTAAAGGCTTGGTTCCAATCATTTGCATTACCATGGTTGCTTAGGTCATCGTTTATAGAATTGATAAATGCTTGCATAGTAACAATTCGTTCAACTCTACTACCATATCGGGGGACATAATTGTCTGACATTGTTCTCTATTTCAATAAAATACATTATAAAAATAATCAAAAAGATAAAAAAAATCATTAACCAAATGAAAGGAAATTAATTTACAGGACAATTTCAATAATCCACAATTTTTTTTACCTATAAGTAGATTTATCTTTCCGAAATTATTCCACAAATTATATTTGCCAAATTGAAAAAAAAAACTAAATATCTGTTAAATTTTTCCTAAAGGAACTAGAAAAAAATATAAATATATGTTGTTTCTAAATATGTTTTAAAACTTTCCCACTTGAACTAAAAAATAGAAAAAAAATCATTAAACAGTTGAATATAAATTAATTCAACAAATAATCTCATTTATCCGCAATTTTCTTACCTATAATCAAAGTTATCCCTCCAAAATTCTTCCTCAAATATTTATTTCGAAATTGAACCCCAAAAAAACCTAAATATGTGTTAAATTTTTCCCAGTGGGACCCGAAAAAAGCTAAATATATGTTATGGTCAAATAGTTTTTAAAACTTATCGAATTTAACCAAAAAAAAAACATTTTCATCTTTTACTCATTTACTAAGCGATGATAAGAAACTAATCCATTCTGGGTCAACATGTGCATGGTGAACATTGCCTAAGAGACAAAATATAGTGTCTTTTAAGAGATATTGTATAGTACATCTCTTAAATGACATCAAATTGATATTTCCAAAGAAATTTACCAAAAAACCCGAAAATTTTATGGTTTGTCGACATTTAAATTTATTTTTAATGTAATAAGTCGGTACAAAAGTTGAATTTTGACCCCAAATGTAGTAGTTGGTTTAGTGAGGGAGAGAGAGTGAGGAAGAGGGAGGGAGAGAGGGAGAGAGAGGGGGGGAATAGGGTTATAGGGATGGAGGGATATATCAATGGAGGGAGGGAATGAGCATGAGAATGTGTGTGTGTGTGTGTGTGTGTGTGTGTGAGAGAGAGAGAGAGAGAGAGAGAGTAGGAGGAGGAAGATGGAGCATGAGCATGTGTGCACATGTGTGTGTGTGTGTGAGAGAGAGAGAGAGAGTAGGTTGAAAGAGAGTTGTATACCTAAAAAATATATTTTCAACTGTATCAGGAAAATCCAAATTTTAGTTGTCAATCAATTTTTTGGCAAAAATAGTGAAGGAGTGTTCTTATGTAACAAAAATGTGGACTCATTTTATTCTATTGGTTAAAAGATTCATAATATTATTTTAAAAATAACATAAAATGGTCATTATAATAGAAAAACTAAACACAAAAGTTATAGATCTTAGAGATACCTTTCCAATGGTGTAAGGCGCATCAAAATCCATGTTTTGGATCAAAATTTATGGAAAAAAACTAATGCATGTCTACAGGTAATAAAAGCACACTTACATTTTGATAATGCGTGTGTGTTTTGATAGTGCATGCACATTATTAATGTGTGCACATTTCGATAGTGTGTGTGTGTTCCTACAAATTCAAAATAGGAGGGGGGCAACCTCTCTTCATCTACAAGGTGGATGTGTTGGCTGCTTTGGTTTTAGGTTTGGATTGACAAACATCTTGGTTCAAATTGCATAAACCAAAACACATCCATTCCTTCAACTCTTTTTTTTTCAATGATGAATGTACATATGCTCTAGGTGTTCATTTCAAATGAAAATACACATTTATAGAACTGTATGTGCAGATTATAAATATATATATTTTTAAATAAATAAAATATTGTTTTCTATTTTTATTTATTTTATTTGTACATATGTCAAATTTTAAAAATACATAGGTCTTTTATTTTTCCTATATCTTTTGATTGGCTCAACTATTATGAAAATGGAAAATAAACTGCACAAGTACAGACATAGACCTACATAGTAGAAAAAATATAGTTGATTGATTATGTTGACACCCTCATAGTAAGGCCTAACGCTTGACCTAGTCATTTAAAGGCTTCACTAACTTATTAATTTAAAAATATATAAAATTAACATTAAAAATTATGAAAAAATAACGCTACAAAAGAACCGCATGTTATCTACAACTGTATATATCTTTTTTTCAAAAAAATCCACCATTTACATGATTATTAGTGCTTTACTCCAATTCAATCTGACATGCTCGATGTGGTGAGTAGGGAAATACCTACCTTTATTTTTAAGGATATCATTTAGGATTCATGGGTTGACCAATTTTCGAATATTGATAGGGAGTTACCTTTCCACCCGACCATTTGCACCAATCGGACGACCTGGTTCGTGTGAGCTTTCACATCACGCATTGCTGGTCGTCTAATCGGTGCAAATGATCGAGTGGAAAGCTAACACCTATTGATAGTACACTAACTCTTTTCAGTTGTGTTTCTTCTTATTTGATTCGATTAGTACTAACATTTGCTTGCAAAGTTTTACGATCATATCCATCTTTATTTTAGGAATTCAATTCAAAATATTTGAAGGATCCCGTAATCCAAGCATTAGTCATGTCATTTTGGACGTTTTCCTATACAATAAATAGCATCATGCATGTTTTGATTTGAGTTGTTTGTACAAGTACGAGTAAAATTACATTTAATCGTAGAACATTCGGTGCATGCATTTAGTTTGATTTCATCGCATCGGTTACTATTCTTTATTTTCTTAGTTTAGTTGTTTCTTTTACTTATCTAGTCTCCTTTTTGCTATTTAGTTTTGCAGTATTCACAAATGAGTTCTCATGGAATTTGGCATCGCTTTGTCATTAAACTCTAGCATGATGACAATTAATTTTTTATATACAGGAAAAAAATGTGATGTGGAGAGGGAGAAACTAGGGGATATTCCTAGTGATGAGTCTAGGGATATGTTGAACTGTTATTTATTTATTGCTTTGGTTTCTCAACGTTTCTTTCATCCCTTTGTTTCTCCCATTTTGGAATGCTAGACTTACTCTTTTTTAACTCCCTATGCATTTTGGGGATGAAAATGAATACATGTACCTGCTTCATGGCCATGTCTATATCATGTTAGTAAATCATTGTCAAGTCATATTGTATCGTTGTGTTCCATTTTTATTTTTTTGGTCTAAATGTTGATCTTCAACATCGACATGACTCAGAAGTGTTGGAACATGACCCTAGAGGTGAACCAATTAATTTTTTTTGCAATATCATTATGTTGGTACTGTCATGTCTAGTTTGATGTGCTTGTTGTGACCATACCTTATTTGACCTTTTTCATTGTCATAGGACCCCTTCACTAGCCTTTCCAAATCGCATAATATGCGCCACCATTGTCTAGTTGGTGTCGTGTCTTAGTGATTGGTATTCTTTCACTACACATGTTGTCATGCTGATATTTTTATACCATTGCATTCATCCCATCACGTTGGACATGTTCGTATTTCATTTGACAAATTCCATCACCATTTGACCCTTTCGGTATTATGAACAAGTTTAGACAAATATACATTTTTTGTGTCATTGTAGCTAAAAATTGTAATGCTTGCATCCTCCATTAATTCACTAGATTCATCCATTAGTAATTGTTCTCCTCACATCTATGTTTTAAAAAATAAAAATTCTCCTTTTAGGTATCTCCTTCTAAAAAAATCCAATAACCTTCATTTTAAGAGAAAAATAAACCTGTTTTTACTGCACTGAAGAGGTGCACTCTACAGCCCATTATGGGAGAGATGTGTAACTGCTTCTGTGCTCATCCTAGAGTTGACACGCGTCCTTTATAAAAAATAAAAATAAAAATATTTATTAAAAATAACATGTTGACTTAAATTAAATTTAAATTATTTAGAATTGCATAAATATAAAACAATATAAATTAGATAAACTAAAACCATAAACATTGGATTATACATTTCCTCAACACTTTCACTCTAAAAAAGAGTTTACACCTTAAAATATTTGATCCTTCTCAGTGCTTAGTAAATCTTCTTTTAAATGAATCTCAGTTAATTAAATATTCCCTTTACATATTTTTTCTCCTTCTAATAAAATTTGTTTTCTCTTTCACAAACTACCTTTTCCATTTTTTATAGAGCTAACTAATTGTCTCTGTTATCCACAAATCCCCTTAAAAAACCCTTTTTATATCTTTTTGATTGATATAAAATAATCTTATTCTCCTTTATTTTCCTTTATCATCGAAAATAATAAAGAAAAATCCTTCCCTTTTTATTACTCCTCTCTTTTCTCGTTTCTCGTGGCTTAATTAAAAGAATGTTCCCCTAATAAATAAATTAACTAAAACAAAAGGGGCTTTAATGGTCACCTTTATCCTTTTGAACCTTGGGACCATTATTGAAATAATAACAAAAAGAAGATTTTTTTTTTTGAAACCTCAAGGTCCCATTATTCCCGAAGTATGTGTTTGAATCATTATTGAAATAATAACCAAAAAAAAAGATACATTTTTTTTCAAACCTGAAGGTCCCATTATTCCCAAAGTATGTGTTAAGGAGGTCGATCCCCATAAAATATATTGAAGCACAAGAATAAGCCTTCACTGTGATCTACCGTTGCGAAGATATAACACTTGATAACATGGCCACTAGTGTAAGTCATACCATAAATGAAGTTGCATATGTTCTATGTAATGTTAGAGAGACATACCGTCTTACTATCGTACGAATTGAATGTATTGAAGCATTAGTGTTGTTGGCACGACTAATTTTTAAAATTTTGCAGCGAGGGTGCATTGGTTAGCGTTTTGTTATTGTTGGATTGTGGAAAACATTCGACCAAGATTAAGATATGAATACCATGATTCAAGCATCTAATTTCTTCTAGGCTTTTCTAGTTGGAAATATTAATTATTCGTTGATTCACTTATTTTTGTAGTTGACGTTGTCTGACAGTCACTCTAAAAGAATGAAGAGTTCACGTTTCTGATATACAAAGCAGTCGAATTAAATTTATGAATATAAGTTTCTAGGTAGATAGTTATTACACTCTTTAATGTTAAGTTGGTAGCTTCACAAAGAAGCAATTTTAGTCTGCCAAAATATAAAAAGAAGAAGATTATAAATCAGTGTGAGAATTGAATAATGGAGAAGAAGGAAAAACTCTACGGAGAGTTCAAGAACTCAAGCACTCTATGTTTTTGAAAAGTGTTGAGAGCCGAAGCTTTGTAAAAGGTGAAACATCCTTGTAAATTTTCAAGTTTGTATTTGTGGCAATAGTTCTTTGTTATGTCTCGACAAGATATATAAATCCATTGTTTATGGTTCAATGCATGTTTGATTTAGTCGCACACTTCTCTAGAGTTACTTGAGTAAATGTTGTTTACATTTACCGTTTAGTGAAAGACAGAAAGACTCCATAAATATTTCAGTGTGTAAAAGTTTGAGTTTTTACAACAAAGTGCTCGACACAAGTCTTACTACATATTTGGTTATATGATATTGTGAGTCTGTGGCATAGTTGTGTCGAGGTTTAACCCAAGTTATTGGTCGATGAAAACTGTTTTTCATTTTAAAAGTCTTTAGACTAAGAAATCTCTTTTATAAATGTTCCATTAAAAGTGGTCAGGTCGGAGTGGGATTTGGTCGTAACCAAAAGTGTGTCGAAGGTAAATCACATTGCGGTGAAAGTCGGTTGAAGTTAAGTGGGTGTTTGTCGAGGTAAAAAGGTGGCATGTCAAAGTTCGTAAAAGTGTCCCGGCCAAAAGTTTTGGTCGAAGATTAACCGGTCGAAGTTATTGGTCAAAGTTTGACCTGTCTAAGTTTTGGTCGAAGTTAGACCTATCGAAGTATTGGTCAAAGATTTACCCGTTAAAAAATGAGGGGGTCAAATCTCCCAAGATATGGTATCAGAGCGAGTTTAGGAAAGAAACCTTGTCTTAAAAATAAAAATCTCTAAGGAAAATTAAAAATATGGCTTCCACTTCTGGTGCACACATGTCAAGTTTGTAAACTCCAATCTTCACATGAAAGAATTATGAATATTGGTCTCTAAGAATGAATGTTTTGTTTAGAATACAAGATGTACGGGAGATAGTCCAAAATGGCTATACCAAGCCAACAAATAAAGCGGCATATAACAATCTCACACAATATGAGAAGGATGCCCTTTGGGAACAAAGGAAAAAAGATAGAAAGGATATGTTCTACATACACCAATCAATGCATGAAAGCATACTCCCAAGAGTAGCAGCAACAAAAACCGCTAAGCAGGCATGGGATACATTGCAAACCGCCTATAAAGGCTTGGACAAGGTAAAGACTTATAAGTTGCATATTCTCAGAAGAGATTTTGAATCTTTGTTAATGAAAGACACAGAGTCATGGGACTCATTTTACACTCGAGTTGTTGGTCTCATAAATCAACTGAAATCTCATGGAGATAATATAGAAGACAAATGGGTTGTTGAAAAAGTTCTTAGAAGCCTTCCTCATAAATTTGAATACTTGGTCGTGACCTTGAAAGAAAACAAATACATGTCACAGTTTACCATTAAGGAGTTACAAGCCTCGCTCATCAATCATGAACATAGAATCAACAGATCAAACACATCATTAGAAAGTGCATTTCCAACACAGTCATACATAAGTCATGGAAGAGGCAAGGGAAGATATAACTCTAGAAGCAGAGGAAAAAAAAATTCCAGAGGAGGATGCAACAACAGTCCCACGAATGTGACTTGTAGAGGAAAAACTCAGATCCCCTGTTAGCCAAGTGTTCACAAGTTTGATAAGTCAAAAATGTAATGTCGTTATTGCAAGAAATTTGGTCATTATGCATATGAATGCAAAAAGAAGCAGTATGACTAAGGAAAGAAAATCCAAAATCATTCGACCAACGTCATCACTTCATAAAGTGCAATCTTAATGGCATGTTCATCACCAATTGAATGCAATATTGTTCAAGAAATTCCATGCAACATGTGGTACTTAGATTCAGGTTGTAGCAATCATATGACTGTTAATTTAAATTTGTTTTCCAGTCTAGATAAATCAGTTCAAACTGATGTAACAGATGGAAATAATGTCCAAGTCACTCTTTTGGGAGAAGGTACTATTGGTATTCTAACCAAATAGGGGGAGCAAAAGATTATGCCTGATGTTTATCATGTCGAAGGTCTGAAACACAATTTGTCAAGTATTGGACAACTGATACATAAAGGTTACAAAGTCTACATGGAAGATAACCATTGTGTGATTAAAGACATACGCACAAGCAACCAATTGATAGAAAAAGTGTCAATGACAAGAATCACTTGTTTCCTTTGAATATAATTCTAGACATGAACGGAAAGACAAATACAGGAGTTTCAATCAAGGAAGAAAGCAAAGAAGCGGACAAGCATCACGACAAGAAAAAAAATACAACACTAATTTTAAGGCAACATTCCAGTCATAGGTTCAGGATGAGTCATGGCTATGGCATTTCAGATTTGGACAACTGAATTTTGGTGGGTTGAAGCTACTACACACGAAGAATATGGTGAAAGGATTTCCATTAATCAACAAACCATAGAGAGTTTGTGAAGGCTACATTTTTTGCAAGCAGCATAGAGAGACTTTTCTGGTCGAAAAGTCATACAAAGAATGCACACCACTTGAGATTGTGCATTATGATATTTGGGCCCAATGTGTTGGACACACCAGGTACACTCAGAGGGGGGTGGGGGTGAATTAGTGTGCACAACTTTTATTACTTTTTCAATTTTAGCAATCAACAACTTATTCAATATTACGGATTATCACATTATCATTATGTCATCATCATCATTATTATCATCATTATATCATCATCACATAAGAAGCATAGTATGATACATAGTACATCATATTTTATGTGGAAACCCAAGTCCTAGGGGGGAAACTGTATAATCCTTTATAATAATTATCCAACAACAACTGGAACGAAGAAACAACCCCCTTATTACAATGACTTCAATTCTCCAACTACAACTAGAAGGAGGCTACAACATGAAGGAAGCTCCGACTCCCTGGTTCTCCAGCTACAACTGGAAGGAGGATACAACCCCCTTTCCTTGCCCCGTCCTACCACCCTGATATGAATAAATTACTGAACCAAGACCGCACAGATCCCATATACCTGTTAATCAACACATGTACTGTACTACACAATCATTGTCACTGTTCACTGCACCACAATTGTATCACACTGCTCAACCACTGTCACTACTAACCATTTCTCATCAACATGTACAATCGACCTATCTATTCAAGTTGTATCAATAAATCTGTTGCAGACATCATCCGACTCAGTAAATATGAGTCTAAGCAACTGCTCATACAACTCATCCAGTCTGAGTCAGAACAACTACAGACAAGGCAACTTGTGTCTATCATGCTCAATTGAAACAACATGTACCAAGATGCGTGTGTACCTATTCCAAGTCAATGATATACTTGTGTTAAAATAATCAATTTCTCTCATAATCAACCAACCCTTCTTACTTGGCCTAGTACATCAAGTAAGAGACTCATTTGAGCAACCAAGAGACTTCACATACGGTCAACCAAATTTTTTCCAATCACACTCAACACAATGACACGATAACCAAACTCAATCACAGTCAACCTCAACCAACTAACCTCAGCCAAGAAGATAAAATACTTAACCAACTATGTCAAACTCAGCCAATATCATAAACTCTTAGACACAAAAGGATTTTTCACTCCACTCAAATCAAGTCAACAAATCAAACAAATAGTCACTTACAATACTGTCAAAGGTTGTCATTAACGATCAATAATAGCCCAGATCCACTTAGATCAAAGACAAAATGATCAACACTTGTCAAAATATTTTTCAAAGAAAACACTTAGGTTGATCAAACAAATCACTCACAAGATCTATTACTTGCATGCCAACTTCTCATTCAATACTAAACTATACAACCGTCAAGATAAGATCCAAGCCAACAATATCCAAGATAATCATCAAGATATATATCAATATCACATCAATATATATTCCAAGGTAACCATCACCATAAAGTATTAAATGACTTCAAAGGTATGTACCAATATATAGGCTCACATACTAAGATCAAAGGTGAACTCTATCCATGAGAGACATGTGCCATCACAAGAGAAACCTAGAAGCATGAGCCATACCTTTTTGAAGATCACAAGATGAAGAAACAATATAAAAACCAAAAGAAATTATATCTCATGTTATCACATATCCCTCATAACAAGATTTCTAACGAGCCAAGAATTTTGTAATTCTGATTCCGTATGAGAAAGTTATGCCTTTTTTTAGTGAAGATGCCCAAAAATTTCTCCTCCACAAAGTTTCACACTTTTCTGCAAGAGTTGTGAAATCCCAAAGAGAGACTTTATTGATGAACAAATGAAATGTTTTATATTCTATTTATATATTTCATGGACGAGAGTTAGTACCTCAAACTAAGCCGACATGCAATTCAAAATTACAAATAATTAAATTCTCTTTTGTTTTGTCGGCTGACCAAAAAAGGTGGGGTACACCAACTTCAAAAATTCATATCTCTTCAACCGTAAGGAGTTAGAATATGCTCCACATATCAACAAAAATGGATTGACAAACAATATCTCCCTATGATGGTTTTATTTTCAAATTATTGGTATAATACCCTTAAATTCTTCAATTTGTTCAGAAATTCAAAGATTCCAAATATCACCCAAACATAAAAGTGCCAAAGACCATGTTACCTTATGCATAAGTTCCAAGGTCAAAGGATTAAATGGACACCATCAAAGGAATGGGGGATTCAATGGTATTAACATCCACATACTTAACATCAATGAGGAGGATGTATCCACCATATACTCATCATATCAAGGGTATCAAGGACCCCAACACCACCAATCAAGTGGGAACAAAGACTCTTTCAAGAATATCATCATCATATTCAAGGTCTCTGTATCATTAAAAGAATATCCAATGGTTCCACTATATATATTCATCACCATAAGGGTACCAACACCCCAAAATATGGGTACAAATACCTCACCACTAGTTTGCAACTCCTTATGGGCTTCATATGCATGATCACATGGCTACAACATGCCAATTATCATATAACGTTGAAGGGCCATAAAACCACCATATGTGTGGGTTCAAGACCCAAAATTCCAAGGACACCAATGACCCATTAAGAATGGGTTCCAACATACCACCATAAGAGTGAGCTCCAAGACCCAAGTCTCCACATGCAAGAGGATAAAGATCTAAGCTTGTGGACTCAAGGACCCCAAAAGAACTCAACAACCTCAAGACCATCCAATGCAATCAATGGGATCCAACATCAACACAACAAGGGAATTACACACATGAGCCACATCATCCATCCAACAACCAATCAAGAGACCAAATAAAGTACAATCAAGACAATAATCCTAAAGACAAGTAACCAAAGATCAACCAGGATCAAGGAACTTGAAAACAGACTCAAAATGGGACCAAGATACAACTTAGGGTCACTTAACCAAGTCAATAGGTAACCAAGGATTTTTCCAATGTTCCAAGGGCTTCAAGCTTGTGCTCGAACAAGGTAAAAAGGGCTCCTTTGACATAGACATCCAAAAACTAAACACTAACCCTCAGGGGCTCCACAAGGGGTAGAAAGGACTCAAAAGTTGGCATCAATGACCAAACATCATTGGCATTAATGACAACTTAATAAACAATATCCCCCTTTGTCATTGATGACAACACCATAACTCCTCTTCAAAATGAGCTCCCCCTATCAACAAATATTCTCTCTCCATTTGGAATCAATTGCAAAGGGAACATCCTTTGACAATATTGCTCCCCCTCAAGGAATGCCCCCCTGTCATAAACTTCTCTTCCTTTGTCAACTTTTCTTGTTGTTTGCATGAATGGAAATAAGAAATTCATCTGGAAATATTGCTCCCCGTATCATTAGACACTATTGATATTTTGATGAACTTTTATTCTGTCACAAGGATACTACTGGAACCAACTACTATACAATACTAAAAAGAGTGTGATCGTTGATCTCAAATATGATAATCAGGTACATAGATCCTTTTACACATTCTTTGTACACTTCATATCACTGGTTGCTAGTATTCAACATGGTATTGGTATTTTCCCAAGATTTTTATCATTATTATTTTGATCAATGGTGCAATCTACTAACTTTATCCTCCATACTTTAGTTGAATGATGGCTGTTCACGTCATTCAATTGATCTTTCTTTCTTCTCCAAAATTTAATTGGCCCCTACATCCATCAATGTTTTGTGAAATGACCATAATGATAGCAATTGTAACACTAAATTGAAAAACCACCTTGATTTCTTCTTAGTGTGATTTTTCCATGATCTCTGCAATGGATGGATTTGTGACCATAGTTATTGCACTTGTAACAGTAGCCACTGAACATCATAGGGTATCTTTGAGAAAATAATCTTATTTGGGATGTGCCTTCTCTTGATTCTTGCTGATCATGGGATCTTCTGAGAATATATGTATAATTGTTAGTCTTTTCTTCATTTTCCATAGAGATTTTACTTTCTTCAATGTCCTTCTCGATATTTGAATTTGTATTTAACTGAGTAGTTGTTTTTGTCCATATAATCCTTCAGATAGAGGATCTTCAATTCTTGCTTTTGACAAATTTCTATCTTTTCTTGGAGTTCTCTTGTTAGATATTCTTCTATTTTCTTGACTTCTTCTACCAATTTTTTCAGATAAAATATATTTTCTTCCATCTGTCCTTTTGAATTTTGATCATCCTCATGGGATTTTTGCAGTTGACCTTTTAGTACAAGATTCTCTTTTTTGAGTTCTGAGAGCTCCTTTTCAAATTCAAACTTTGTCAGACACACCTTCTGTAACTCTACCTTTAAGGATTTGATTTCAAGTTCTTGTTTTCTTCTTAATTTATCTTCTAATAGTTCTTTAGTCTTGTAGGTACTTATCTCACTATCTTTGTCTTGTAACTTGCAGATAAATTCTTTCTCCTTATCTTCTAGCAGTATTTTGATATTGACAATTTCTTCTTATTTCTTTTCAATTTTTGTAGCTAACTTCTCAAGTTTATCTTTCAAAGAGTTCGATATGGATTCTTTGATTATGTTAGCTTCTTCAACTTGGAGTTTTATATCAATTATGCCTTGTGTGGCCTTCTTAGATTCTTCTCAATTCCTCTTCTCATATTTGTCCAATTTCTCTTGCAACACCTCGTTCTATTAACAAATATTTTTCACTTCTTGTGAAACATTAGTAATTTCATTTTCTATCATAGTATCTGCTAAATTTCTATCACAATTTAGAGAGCAAGGATTTTCATCACAATCTGAAGTATTTCATTCTAAAAAATGGTTCTTATCTTCTATACCTGATAAACATATATCTTTAAAAGAATTACAAATAGAGTGTTTAGAGGACTTAACTTCATACTTACTTGGATCTTGTACTGAACTTTTCATGGAAATTTCTTCTGCTTCTTGTTCTTCATCTAAGTTTAGCTGATTTATTTTGAACAACAATTCTTCAACAGAGTTGCACTTTCCTATTTTCTCCTTTTGGAGATATGTTTGATATTCAAGCATTAATTCCATAACCTATGCTTCTTGTTCTTTATTGGAGTAGATTTGTTCTAATCTAAGCCATAGTTCCTTAGTTGAGCTGCACTTCCCTATCTTCTTCTTTTGGTTATCTATTAGGACTTCAAGGATGGCTTCCAAATCCATAGAATTATTTTTCTTTGATTCCTTGTGAGTTGTTGTTTTCAATTTCTTTGGATGTATATATCTAGTAACAACCGAATTCCATACACCAATTCCTTCTGCCTCAAAGTAACCCTCCATTCTCATTTTCTAAATTAAGTAATAATCTGAATCACAATAGAATGGTATTACATTCATTGAGAACCCCATGGTGTGTCAAATATATCCTTCAAGACGGTAAGTCTTTCTGTGAAGGACCCACTCTGATACCAATTGTTGGACGCACCAGGTACACTGAGAGGGGGGGGGGTGAATCAGTGTGCACAACTTTTATTACTTTTTCAATTTTAGCAATCAACAACTTATTCAATATTATGGATTATCACATTATCATTATGTCATAATCATCATTATTATCATCATCATATCATCATCACATAAGAAGCATAGCATGATGCACAATACACCATATTTTAAGTGGAAACCCAAGTCCTGGGGGAAAAACCACATAAGCCTTTATAATAATAATTATCCAGGAACAACTGGAAGGAGGAAACAACCCCTTATTACAATGACTTCAATTCTCGAGCTACAACTTGAAGGAGGCTACAACCTGAAGGAATATCCTACTCCCCCTGGTTCTCCTGCTACAACCAGAAGGAGGATAATAACCCCTTTCATTTCCCCATATTGCCACCTTGATATGAAGAAATTGTTGAACCATGACCACACAGATACCGTGGATTTGCTAATAAACACATGTAATACACTACACGGTCATTGTCACTGATCACTGCACCACAACTGTATCACACTGGTCAACCACTACCACTATTAACCATTGCTCATCAACCTGTACAATCGAACTGTCCAATCAAAATATATCAATCAATCTATTGCTCACATCATCTGACTTAGTCATTCTGAGAATAACCAAATGCACACCAAACTCAATCCACCTGAGTCAAAACAATTGCTATATAACTCGGCCAATCCGAGTCAGATGAACTGCACATAAGGCAACATGTGCTAATCTTGCTCAATTGAAACAACCTGTACCAAGATTCTTGTGTACCTGTGTCAAATCAATCATATACTTGTGTTAATCTAATCAAGTTCTCTCACAGTCAACCAACCCTTCTTACTTGCTCTAGTTCATCAAGTAAGAGACTCATTTGAGAAACCAAAAGGATTCACATACAGTCAACCAAACTTTGTCCAATCACACTCAACTCAATGACACCACAACCAACCTCAATCACAATTGACCTCAACCAAAAAACCTCAGCCAAGAAGATAAAATACTTAACCAACTATGTCAAACTCAGTCCATCTCATAAACTATTAGACACAAAATGATTTTTCACTCCACTCAAATCAAGTCAACAAATCAAACAAATATCAAGCAAATAGTCACTTACAATATTGTTAAAGGTTGACATTAACAATCAATAATAGTCCATCTCCACTTAGTTCAAAGACACAATGATCAACCATTTGTCAAACTAGTTTTCAAAGAAAACACTCAGGTGGATCAAACAAATCACTCACAAGATCTATTACTTGCATGTCAACTTCTCATTCAATACTACACTATACAATAGTCAAGATAAGAACCAAGATCTATGCCAACAATATCCAAGATAATCATCAAGACCTATATCAACATCACATCAAGATATATGCCAAGATAACCATCACCATAGACTCCATAACATAGTCAATGAATTCAAAGGTATATACCAATATATAGGTTCACATACTAAGATCAAAGATGAACTCTATCCATGGGAGACATGTGCCATCACAAGAGAAAGCTAGAAGCATGAGCCATACCTTTTTGATGATCAAAAGATGAAGAAATAGTAGACAAACCAGATGTAACATCCCCTTAGTATGCAACCGGAAAACACGAAGTGTAATTAAAACCATTGTAAGTACTAATCCTAACTTTCATCAATTTGTGGATGAAATTGGTAATGTTAGGCGCCCGAAATATTTGCACGACTAAAACGATGATTGGGGACGAATCCACTAGGGGGAAAGGTAAAATATGAGTAAATCGTTGGGATCAAGTAAAGATTACCTAAGGTCATCATGGTTCCGGAAACATATCAAAAGTAAGCCGGTGAAAATCCTCACCTTAGACTTAAAGGGTAACTTACCACTCCTAAACTCCATACATACTTAATTTAAGAATGAGATCTGTAATGGTGAGACATTATCTATGTCGAGAAAACATTATGGTATAAAGGTTAGTACATCTCATTGTAATAGTAAAACAATAAACCCTCTTTGTAGAACATTGATAAAAAATTATGAAGTTGGTATTTTTAGTATTTCCTTTACATATAGATATTTAATTTAAGGGATATTTAGGAGAGGATCGTGGGATCCTAGAGACGCAAAAAGGTAACAAAGTGGAAGTATGGTTATAACCCACCTCATAAAAACGACTTAATTGAAATTAAATAAAGGAAACACGGATAATTCCTTCTGCCACTTGTCCTCTTAAGATTAAAATGGGATTTCTTTTTAAGATGATGATTTTTTTTGAGTGGAGGGCACATCTAGTGGATGCGACTCTAGAAGTCATTCCATTTTTCTTTCTTATGCATGCTAACCTCTACATGGATTCTACTTTGGATGTAATTCAATAGCTCGTTTCGTTTGACCTGCCTAGGTTGGTGAACTTCCCTCTGCATGGAGGTAACTCTCCAAAAATAGTAAGAATGCAAAACTCTGCATGAGTTTGTATATTTATATATAATCAGATATGGAAGAAAATAGTTCTCTCTCTCTCTATATATATATACATATATATATATATATATAAAATGATAGCTCCTCGATTTACTAAATGAACTTTGCATCATTCATTATATATCTGTAAATTGCATTAACAACTTGCAATTTGACCCAGCATTTGATTCTGACAGTAAGACATGCGATTTTGAAATAGCGTTGAGGGTTGAACTAATTCCAGCATTTTCTTTTATTGGCAATTCATGCGAATGGATCTAGAAATTGATTTTGATGTTAACGCATGCTTCTGAAATAGATCTTAAGGTTGACTATTATTCCATCGTTTGATTCTGATTGATAATACCTATGATTGGTATACTTGCTACGAATTAGATTGATCTCATATATTGGGCTCTCTTCCTCATACAACATTGATCTATGTTGATATGGATGCATTTGTTTAGCTGTGCTGGATCTTTTATTTTTTATGCGCCTATTTTTTTAATGCGTTATTGCCTGTATTGTTTCATGCATTTGGACTTGGCATTTGGTTGCCTGCTTTACATCTAATATGCATGCATTTTGATTTGTTATGTGATGAAGCATGATCTATCTTTATTGCATGCATTGGATGTGAAATGGATCTGTGTTTTACATATATCCAGATCTTGTTGTCTGCAATCGATTGATGAAGCGATATCTCTCTGACTGGATTGCCACCTCATCATCTGTACATCCCACATGTATCATTTGGATTGGTCCATACTGCTGACTGGATTGCCACCTCATCGTCCGTACATGACACATGTCGCATCCTGCTTGGACTGTACTGCCACATGTCTGTCCGTACAACTGCCACATCATCCATTCATACTGTACGGATGCCACATGTCACCCTGCCAGTGGTTCCATGTCATCATGTCTATACAGTACATATGCCACGTGTCACCCTGTCAGTGGTGCCACATGGCACCTCTTTTTGCTAATTTTGCCTGTTGACCTCATAGAACAAAACGCGATAACTTTCTCATACGGAGTCCGTTTGAGGTGAAACGAACACTGTTGGAATTTTCTCGACGAGACCTTCGATTTGGCGCTAGTTTTGATGAGATTGGATGACTTTGAAATTTTTTCCTTCTTGGATCCTCCTGGATCATTCCTCCCCACTAAGAAGCTTTTGGCCTCCAAAATCCTTTACTAATCAATAGATAGGTGAGGGAATTGCTCCCTCACTTTCTCCTTCTCGATCCACTTGGATTTGCTTGGATGAGTGCCTCTGATGCCCACTCGAAGATAAACAACATCACCTCTACGAGAAGTCCTTGTCCTTCTGTCCAAGATGACATCTTCCTTTAGCTCATCCATGTACTCAGGAGCAAATTCATCAACTGATGGAAATGAGACATTCTCCCTTTTATCCATGATCATGGGAGGCTCATAGAGTTTCAAGTTCTCCACATTCACCACTGAGTATATCTGCATGTATGGCGGTAGCTCTAAGCAAAAGGCATTCATCCCAATATTCTCCAAGATGGTGAAGGGACCATATCTAATGGGCTTGAGCTTCTTGCCTTCTCCTTTCATCCTCTCCTTGCTGATGTGAAGCCACACTTGATCTCCTACCTGAAACTGATGATCAACTCTATGCTTGTCATGGCGAGCCTTGTACTGGGCTTAACTCTTCTCCAACTGCTCTTGCACTGCCTGATGTACCTGTTGAACTCTCTGAATGAACTTGCGGGCTTTGTCTTCATCCTTGGAAGCACTTGAATCACCCTCTTTCCCATAATTCAAGTCCAATGGATTCTTTGGAAAGTACCCAAAGCATGTCTCAAATGGCGAGCTCTAAGTGGAAGAATGCATAGCCCTATTGTAGGCATGCTGCACATACTGGATCTGCTCATCCCATAACTTAGGATGCTTGTTGCAATAACCTCGAAGCAAATGAACAACTGTCATGTTGAATACCTCTATCTGTCCGTCGGTTTGTGGATGGAAATCGGTGCTCCTCTTCAGCTTGGTGTCCATCATACACCATAATTTTGTCCAAAACTCTCCAAGGAATCAAGAGTCCCGATTTGAGATAATGGACATAGGGATTCCAAAGTGAACCCATACATGCTGAAAGAAAAGAGAAGCATATTACTCTGCAGTGACCTACTTTTTACATGGCATAAGAATACACATCTTGCTAAACCTTTCCACGACCACATACAAGTAGTCATGACCCCTCCTAGACATAGGCAAACCCCCCACAAAATCCATGGAAATGCTTTCCCAAGGATGGGAAGGAACAGGAAGTGGTGAGTACAGCCCCAATTTTCTATTAGTGGGCTTACAAGTAGAACACATCACACACCCCTTTACATATTTTGTTACAATGTCTTTCATGCGAGGCTAATACACAAGTCTTTGCAAATGAGCCAAAGTCTTACCTACCCCAAAATACCCTGATACAAGAGAAGTATGAGCTTCTCGTATTACATGGACTCTTTCACTGATAGGAACACATAGCTTGCCCAAATGATAGAGCAACTTTCCCTGCAAATAGTAGTCTTCTACCTATGTGCCATTGGTTAGCTTCTCATAAATCTCCTTGAAATCATCATCAATAGCATACTACTCAATATAACTTTCACGGGACAAAGAAGCATTTTTCAAAACAATAGATGCAACAATAGGAGGTCTAGAGAGCATATCTGCCACTTTGTTACTAG
The DNA here is from genome assembly GCA_001517045.1 of Pseudotsuga menziesii. Taxonomy (NCBI): domain Eukaryota; kingdom Viridiplantae; phylum Streptophyta; class Pinopsida; order Pinales; family Pinaceae; genus Pseudotsuga; species Pseudotsuga menziesii. The sequence goes on from LPNX010196241.1 coordinate 347,996, forward strand.
TACCCTTCTTGTATTTGATCACTAGATGGAATTATTGAAGGAACCCATCCACCTGAAATGACGAGCTTGCTGGAGCTTAGTCTGGGACTGGAGATACTACAAGGGTTGATGATCGGTATGGATTATCGTGTCCTTACCCATCAAGTAGTGTTTCCACTTCTTGACACTCTGAACCAAAGCATAAAACTCTTTGTCATAGGTGGGGTAGTTGATCACTGCTTGAGTAAAAGTCCCTAAATGGTAGTAAATAGGCTTGCGGTGCTGCATCAATATTGCCCCCATGGCATATCCACTGGCATCTGTCTCTATCTCAAATGGTTGTTGCAAATCAGGCAAGGCTAGGACTGGGGCGGTGCTGATCTTTCCCTTCAATGTGTCAAAGGATTTTTGCTGCTTACCTCCCCACTGGAAGGCTTTCTTCACACTTGTTAAGGCATGCAAAGGAGATGCTATGTATGAGAAGTTCTGAATGAACCTTCTCCAATATTGAATAGCTCCTAAAAATCTTCTCACTTCAGTAGTGTTAGTAGGCTTAGGCCAATTGACAATTACATTAACTTTTGAAGGATCAATTTTTAAATTTCCACCTCCTACAATATGACCCAAGTAAACTAATGAAGTTTTGCCAAATTCACACTTTGACAATTTTACATACAATTTCTTGTTTTTCAAAGTATCTAATACTTGCTTTACATGCGCCACATGTGCTTCCCAAGTTTTGCTAAAGACCAAGATATCATCTAAGTATACAAAGACAAAATCATATAACAATGGCCAAAAAACATCATTCATTACCCGCATGAAGGTTGCAGGTGCATTGAAAAGCCCAAAGGGCATCACCAACCACTCAAATAGACCTTGCTTGATCTTGAAGGCTGTCTTCCACACATCACTTTCTACAATTCTGATCTGGTGGTAGCCACTGCGCAAATCCAACTTGGTAAAGAACACAACATCTTTCAACTGGTCGAGCAAGTCATCTATGCGAGGAAGTGAGTATCGATTCTTGATCGTGATCTTGTTGAGAGCTCGATAGTCAATGCACATCCTCCATGTGCCATATTTCTTCATCACCAACACAATCGGTGAACCACATGGAGAGGAGCTGGGTCTGATCACTCCTTGGTCCAACAAGTCTTGAACCTGCTTCTTATTCTCTGCCATTTCAACTACGGACAACTTGTACATGCCCACATTAGGAAGAGGGGCATCCTGCTGGAGATGGATCTCATGTTGAATATCCCTTTTGGGAGGCAAACCTGTAGGTTCCTGAAATATTTCATCATAGTTAGCCACAATATCAATCATAGCCTTTTTATGAAAAGGATCACAACCTCTGAAAGCATCGGATGCTTCAGCATCTTTTGCTCTCACAACCATGAGCATGTATCTCTTATTAGTGTTGATGAGTCTCTTCATCTGTCCTGCACTAACAAGAGTGGTGTTAGCCTTCATACTGTGAGCTCTCACGATCTACTCCACCCCATTTTTGATGAGATGGTACTTGTTCTCGTGACGGAAGAATACTGCTTTTCGATCATACAAGTATGGGCTTCCCAATACGATACCGTAGATGTCAAGAGGAACAACATCTAATTCCACCTCATCGATCAACTTTGAAGCAATAGAAAACCTTAACCTGCATTGCTTAGTCACATGTAGCTTAGGATTATCACATACCCATCCAAGGGGGTAAGGCTTGGGGTGAGGTTTAGTCTGTATGCCCAACTTCTTAACAACTAATTCTGAGATCAAATTTACTTGAGAACTCGGATCAAATAATGTTTCAATCTTTGTATGCTTAGACACAACTCTGATGTGAAACAACTCACTTCTTATTTTATCATTTTCTTTAGAAACATGAGTAGAACTTGAACCATTATGAGGAGTTTTGTTACCTTGCATTCCCACAGCTGTAATCCTGGTTTCGTCACTTGAGTCGGAACCCAAATCTCGTTGCATTGTTGCAATGGTCTTTTTCTTCTTTTTTCCTCCATAATGCTTTGGCCTCTATTCAGGATGCAACTTCCAACAACTTTCTTCATCATGCCCATCAGTGTCGCAATGTTTGCAATGGAGCTTTCCTCCTTCCTTCTTGGTAGTAGCTGTCTTCTTGCTCTTGTATTTCTTTTTGGACTTGTGGTTGTTGTTGGGATTGAAAGGCTTCTTCGGATGGTCTTCTTGCAAATGCTTCCCCTTGCTCTCAAGATGAGTAGCCTGAACACTTGCTTCATCCACACTAGTAGGATTCAACAACAACAAAGTATGGCGTAGATAATGATGAAGAGCACCAATGTACTTCAAAAGAGTGTCAGGAGAATCTAAAGAAATATTCAACTCTAAAGATTTCTTTCTAAATTCTTGAGTAAAATTTTCAACACTTTGACCCTTGCCTTGTCTAAAACTTTGCCAATCCATCATAGCCTTTTGAACATAACCCAATGGATAAAATTGCTTACGTAAAGCAGAAATGAAAGAAGACCACGATGAGAGAAGATTACCCATTTGTTTGCTACCTTGCTGAAGCTTGCTTTCCCACCATACAAGTGCGGTGCCTGTCAGCCGAAGTGAAGCCAACTGAATCTTCACATCTTCTTCTTTGATCTGCTGGACTCAGCAATAGACCTCAATTTGCCTTATCCAATTGTTCAACTTCTCTGCATTAGCTTCCCCATTGAACATGGGCAAATAAAACTTCACATTGAGCTTCAATAAGGGATTCTTTTGAGGCTCTTTGTGAGGAACCTTGGAATGCTGAGAATGAGATGAGGAAGAAGCACTTGAACTTGTGCTTGAAGCTGAAGGTGAAGAGTGAGGCTCAAGAGGCTCTTCACCACCTCCTCCTTGGTTAACTAAAGCGTTTCCTTCGTCCTTCACTTCTTTGTCTTCCGTCTTTACTTCATTTCCTTTTCTTTCTTTTGCCATGCGTTCTTCATAGTCTGCAAACAACTTGTCTACCTTGTCGGCCATCATGTAGAAGACCTTGTGAAATTTTGCCTCCATCTTGATGCGGGCATCATTAGCATCCATCTTCCTCCTTCGGTGTGCACGTTCGATCTCGGAATTGTAAGGCTCTAATGTACCCTTACCATCTTGCAATTTAGCCCTCGTGAGCATCCACACTCACAATCCAACGTCAAATAAACCTACTCTGATACCACATGATCCGAAAACAAGATCTTTGCTACTCTACGATGTTAACATGAATTGCATAAAGAGCATGAATGAAGCTCACAAATCCATAAGAAGAGAACCAAACAGCATAGAAAATATGCACATAAAGACAACAAGTTGATAACGGAGTTCGTTCAGGATGGACTACGTCTCCGGGCCTACTTCTCAATAGGAGGGCCGATCTATAATCTCATCATAAGGCAAAATACATGGCAATGATACAATGATAACTTGGTGACAATGGTCAGGAAGAGAACCGCTGCCCAAAACACAACCAGACTTCTTCCAGCAACTCTGAAGCCTGAAGACAGTGTAAAACGAGTATAAACACTCGTACCTTCCTCCTGCAGAGCTACGCAATCTCCCTTCTCTCCTTTAGCTACAAAGTCTCCACTCCAAAGCATGAGTGGCAAATGGAAACTAAGGGGGCTTATATAGCCATGACTTGCCCCTCTTCACATTTTCCTCATGTTCTCTTTGGTTACAACAAATTTTTCCCAAGAAGGCATATGGTTCCAACTCCCCACACTTGGTTAGGCTCTTCTTAAATTATGTAGTTGACATAGTTACAACTATGCCAACCACATTTTATATTTTTAGAATATTACAATAAAATTCTTTTCCCCCAAAACCACATGGTTCATTGAACCCACAATATGGTTTTTTTTTTAAACAAATTTGTTATAACATAACTTGTTTTTAGACCCACTTATAACCCATTTTCTATAGTTTATAATTCGACATGTGCTGAAATAGAGCGCGGGATTCTATGTTGGTCAGAGCTCCCGGTCACACTGGAGGAAGAACCAAGGTCAGGGCTAAGCCCCGGCTCCTTTAAGACTCGAAATTCCACTTTAAAGACTCATCTCCATACATTATACAAGGAACACTACCAGCGCAATTGGTAAAGGCGCAGAGATAGGGTATGGGAGGTCAGGAGTTCGAAACCAGCGGAGCAGCAACATTTTGGTGAAATTCAATCAATATTGGCCAATCCGGTGCTGCCATGTGGTAGTTCCAGATTGGTCCACCTCAACGCCCAGTCAGATGCCAACTCATCTGCCGTACTGCCAACTAAGTTGCGTAGTCACCTCCGTAATGACATGTGTCGCATTCGGATTGGTCCGTACTGCTGACTGGATTGCCACCTCATCATCTGTACATGACACGTGTTGCATTCAAATTGGTCTGTACTGTTGACTGGATTTCCACCTCATCATCCGTACATGACACGTGTCGCATCCTGCTTGGACCGTACTGCCACATGTCTGTCAGTACAACTGCCACATCATCCATCCATACTGTACATATGCCATGTGTCACCTTGCTAGTGGCTCCATGTCATCATGTTTGTATAGTATGGATGCCATGTGTCACCCTATCAGTGGTGCCACGTGGCACCTCTTTTTGCCAATTTTGCATGTTGACCTCATAGAACAAAACACGATAACTTTCTCATACGGGGTCTGTTTGAGGTGAAACGAATGCTGTTGGAATCGTCTCGATGAGCCCTTCGATCTGGTGCTAGTTTTACTGATATGGGAGGACTTTGAAATTTTTTCCTTCTTGGATCCTTTTGGATCCTTTTGGATCACCTACGATTCCTATTAAATATATTTTGTATCTGAATACAGATCATAGATGGATTCCTGTGATTCCTATTAAACATACTTTGGATATAAATATAAAATTACTGATTTAATGTTGTGAATTCCTTATAAGAAGTATAATTTGGATTTGATTATGTGATTATTGATTTGATGCTGCGATTCCTTATAAGAAAGATATTTTGAATTGTTTATATATCTAACACCCAACAGCTATGAACTATGGAGCTGGACTCCGATTTTGTTAAGGAATGGAACTTACATTTAAACCTTCGATCTAATAAGATCTGAGATCTAATTTGGTTGTTCTTTAGTTGCGTTTTAAGATTATCTTTATTTTTGAAGCGTTAATATTTTTGCAAAAGGAAGGAGTTCAATGCTATGATAATATCCTTGTAATTAGCTGAGTTTTCTAATCCTGCATTAATTTAAATCCTGGAGTCAACATGAATATTTTATTGATTTTTAATTATACCTTTTAAATGGCAAGAAGTTCATATATTACAATAATCATGAAAGGAATTCGATAATAAATAGTAGAAGAGTAGAGGTCATTATATATATATATATACTAGCTAAGGGAAGATCCATATCTTATTATATGGATATCCAACAAGGTAGTTTATGAACTTGTCCTCTTGAATGTAATGGGTAAGTTATAAATGTTTTCTAGCATAAATAATGGTAGGGAAAATGGTTGTTATAAATGGTAGAATAGTTTTTTTTACTAATGGAATTGAACTCTGTAATTTTGGGTAGATTCCATTCAATTAAGCAATATGGTTGAAATGCCCCTTTTGTTTATGGACAAAACATGATGACGGATTAGTCATGACTTAGGGTTTAATTCTAAAAAGCTATGACAACTAAGAATTCTAAGTGTCATACTCATAGGCAATATATCCCCTTGGTTATAACACTATCTTAACTTGAAACTTGGAGAATTTCTGTTTATAGCCTTACCTTAGTGGATTTGTTGCCCAACTCTGGGGTGGATTTAGAAGGATAAACATATGTCAAATGAATCTTATGGTTGGGAGGAAATTCGTAGTCACACTTTTAGTCGCACAAGCTTTATTTAGATTAAAGTAGTATCTGTAAAGGTTAGCTTTGTTAGGGAATTATTTTTATCTTGTTTTCAAGCTTAGTATGTAGCTTATGTTTTTTGGATTTATAATCTGATTTATAGCACTAATATGTATATTGAGTGGTGGCTGCAGACGCTGTGTCCGATTGGTGGATAGGAATTGGGCTAACTCTCGAAAAAACAATGTAGAGTAAATCAATTGTATTTGTGCATATTTTCTAAATTATATTTCTTTTATCATCTAAATAAAATCTAACCTTTGTTGTTTGATCCACTTAGGATACTCTTACCTCATCTATGACAGTTGTGCCCAGAAGATCAGGTACAAATATGATATATCGACATGGAGGGTGTTAACCTTAGTTAAAGGACAGAGTTAATCCATAATCGTTATCTCATTCAAAGGATCGTCATGAAACTAATGTAATGGTTGTGACTTATTATATTATTCAATAATGTTTGTTTATGTGTATTAGCATTAGAGTGATTGTATTTCAGTGTGTCTTGATCCTAACATAATGGTTATGCTTAGGTGATCAAACATTTAAGTTAGGTGTTTCCATTAAAGGTTCTTTAATAAGAATATTTTTTTTATACTGCGCACCCCAATAATATATTTAGGTATTTGGGGAATGTTACACCAAAACAAACTCTATATCATGTCATCACATATCCCTCGTAACAATATTTCCAACGAGCCATTAATTTTGTAATTCTGATTCCGTATGATAAAGTTATGCCAATTTTAGTGAAGATGCCCAAAAATTTCTTCTCCACAAAGTTTCACACTTTTATGCAAGAGCTACGAAATACCAAAGAGAGACTTGATTGGTGAACAAATGAATGTTTGATATTCTATTTATATAGGTTGTGGAGGAAATTTAGTACCTCAAACTAAGACGACATGCAATTCAAAAGTACAAATAATTAAATTCTCTTTTGTTTGGTCGATTGACCCAAAAAGGTGGGGTACACCAACTTCAAAAATTTATATCTCTCCAACCGTAAGGATTTAGAAGATGCTCCACATATCAATAAAAATGGATTGATGAGGACTATCTACCTATGATGGGTTTATTTGCAAATTATTGGTATAATACCCTTAAATTTTTTAATTTGTTTAGGACTTCAAATATTTCACACATAAAGGTGCCAAAGACCATGTTACCTTATGCATGAGTTCCAAGGTCAAATGATTCAATGGAAATAATAAAAGGCATGAGGGATTAAATGGTCTCCACATCCAAATACTTAACATCAACAAGGATGATATATACACCATATACTCATCATATCAATGGTATTAATGACCCGAACACCACCAATCAAGTGGGAACAAAGACTCTTTCATGAATATCATCATCATATTCAAGGTCTCCATATCATTAAAAACACATCCAATGGTTACACTATATATATTCATCACCATAAGAGTACCAACACCCCAAAAGAGGGGTACAAATACCCCACCACTAGTTTGCAACACCTTATGGGCTTCATATGCATGATCACAAGGCTACAACATGCTAATGACCATATGACGTCCAAGGGCAATCAAAACACCATATGTCTGGGTTCAAGACCCAAAATTCCAAGGACACCAAAGAACCAATAATAATGGGTTCCAAAATACCACCATAAGTGTGGGTTCCAAGACCCAATTCTACACATGCAAGAGGATCAATATCTAATCTTGTGGACTCAAGGACCTTACAAGAACTCAAAAACCTTAAGACCATCCAATGCAAGCAATGGGATCCAGCATAAACACATCAAGGGACTTACACACATGAGCCACGCCATCCATCCAACAACCAATAAAGATATCAAAGAAAATACAAGCATAACAAGCAGCACAAAGATGAGTAACCAAATATCAACCAGGATCGGGGAACTCAACAACGGACTCGAACGAGAGCAAGATACAAGTTAGGGGTACTTGACCAAGTCAATGGGTAACCATGGATTTTTCCAATGTTCCAAGGCCTCCAAGGGATTCAAGCTTGGGCTTGAACAAGGTCAAAAGGTCTCCTCTAATATAGACAACCACAAACTAAACATTAACCCTCAGGGAATCCACAAGGTGCACTAAGGACTCAACAGTTGGCATCAATGACCAAACACCATTGGAATCAATGACAACTTAATCAACACAATGTAGACATCATCAATGGGTGGTTGCAATTATTTTCTTACTTTTATTGATGACTTCACAAGAGAAACATGGGTATATTTTCTAAAACGTAAATCTGATGCATTCAGTTGTTTTCAACAGTTTAAGGAACTCATGGATAACCATAATGGACACCGTATCAAAATATAAAGGATGGGAAAAGGTAGTGAATATGTATCCAATGAATTCCTAAATTTTTGCAAGACCCATGACATACACATGCAATTCACTACGCTATATACACCTCAGTAGAACAGTGTCGCAGAAAGAAAGAAAATAACCATTATGGAGATGGCACACAACATGATGGCATCCAAGCATTTTCCAAATGAATATTGGGATGAATCAGTCACAAATGCTAAATATATAATGAACTAGTGTCCAAAAAAGAACGCAAAGAACAAAGTTCATCAAGAAGCATGGTCAGGTATGAATGACAGTGTTTCTCATTTAAAATTTGTTGGTTGTGTCGTATATGTTCATGTTCTAGATGAGTTGAGAAAGAGACTAGATAACAAGGGAAAAGATGTGTTTTTGTTGTTTACTCTGAAGAAACAAAAGAAAACAAGTTGTATGATCCTGTCATAGGGAAAGTAATCATTGGTCGTGATGTTCAATTTGTCGAAAATGAATCATGGGATGGAATCATCGAGAATAATGTCAATATTGTGTCGAATGTTGAGCATGATGACATGGCAGAGGAAGTGGTTCAAATACCACATGTAAGTCAAAATATCGCAACACCGTCAAATCCCATTATACCGTGACATCGTTCAACACAAGTAATGTTGACACAAGTCACAACTCAACATACACCAACGATCACACCAAGAAGTCAACAAACTCCATCAAGCAATTCATCTAGGTCGACATCGATAGATCTAATAAAGACAAGAAGTTTGTGTGAAATATGAAGCTGGTACACCAAATCCATTATCTCTCTTTGCATTATTTTGTCAAATACATGATCCACTAACATTTGAGGAAGTGGTTGAAGAATAAGTAAGGGCACAAGCCATGGATGAAGAAATAGAATGCATTGAGAAGAACCAAACATGGGAGCTGGTAGTTGTACCAAAAGATAAGGATGTATTCAGCGTCAAATGAATTTACAAGACCAAGAAAGATTTAGATGGGAATGTGCAAAAGAAAAAGGCAAGAATGGTTGCAAGAGGGTTCACACAGCAACCCAACATAGACTTCAATGAAACCTTCACACCAGTCGCACACATGGACACCGTCAAAACAATTTTTTCCATTACTACTCGAAAAAAATGGCATGTTTATCAAATCAATGTTAAATCGACATCCTTGAATGGATATTTGGAGCAGGAACTATATGTGGAACAACAACAAGACTATGACTTTCCAGGTCAAGAGCACAAAGTGTACGGGCTCAAAAAGGCACTCTATGGTTTGAACCAAGTTCCTATAGCTTGGTAGAGTCGCATTGATACCTATCTCACCCAAAATGGATTTCACAGAAGTGAAAGTGAACCGACGCCGTACACCAAAGTTAATGAGAAAGGTAACATGTTAATTGGCTTCCTATATGTAGATGATTTAATATTTACTAGTGATTTTGGCATAAATGATTTTAAAGCAGTCATGGAAAGTGAATTTGAAATGACTTATTTGGGGCTAATTATGAATTTTTTTTCTGGGCATTGAAGTTCAACAGTCTGAAAGTGGTATATTTTTACCACATTCAAAGTATACAAGTGCAATTTTAAAAAGATTCAATATGTCTAATTGGAAAACAACCCCAACACTAGTAATAACAGGTTTAAAATTGAGCAAGGATGATGATGGATCAACTGTATATCCTACACTTTTTAAAAAGTTTGTTGCAACCTTATGTATTTAACTGTGACGAGACCAGATATCATGTATGGAGTATAAGTTTGATATCAAGATTCATGGACTCACCAAAATACTCTCATTGGAAAGTTGGTAAAATAAATCTGAGGTATGTAAGTGTCACAAAGGATATTGGTATAATGTATTCAACCTCAAAAAGTTGTAAACTCATTGGATACACTAACAATGACAATAGAAGAAGCACAGATGATAGGAATACCACATATAGGTACACATTTCATTTCGGTATAGGTGTTTTGCTATGGGCTTCAAAGAAACATCCCATTGTAACTCAGTCTTCAATAGAAGCAGATTATTTCGCAACTACAGGCACTGCATGTCAAGCCATTTGGATGCAGAAAATCTGAAAAGACCTATCGCAGAACCAACAAGAACCAACAAGAACCAACAACCATTTTTCGCGACAACATTTCAGCCATTGCATTGTCTAAGAACCATGTGTTTCATAATAGAACTAATCACGTCAACACAAGGTATCATTTCATAAGAGAATTGGCGAACAACAAAGAAATTTGGTTAGAATTTTGCAGTTTTGAAGATCAACTTGCAGACATCTTTACAAAACCATTGGAAAATTATACATTCCAAAATCTATGAAATTATCTTGGAATGACAAGTTATGCTTAGTGAACTTTGTCACGCACAGAGAAAGTTTAAAGCTCTGAAACATTTTTTAATATTTTGTTTTAATATCCCCATCTGCTCAAGGGGGAGTGTTGGAAATATTAATTACTCTCTGATCCACTTATCTTCTCAGTCGAATCTATCATAGTCTATAGCATATCAATTTTTTTCAATCACTCTAACATAAATAAGATTTCACGGCTCTCATATATAAAGAAGTCAAATTAAATTTATGAATATAAGTTTCTAGGTAGATAGTTATTATAGTCTTTAATGTTAAGTTAGTAGCTTCACAAAGAAGCAATTTTAGTCAATCTATATACAGAAGAAGAATTTTGTAAATCAGTGTGAGAATTGAATAGTGGAGAATAAAGAAAAAATATGTGGATAGTACAAGAGCTCAAGCTCTCTGTGTTTTTGAAATACTTTGAGGGCCAAAGCTCTGTAAAAGGTGAAACCTCCTTGTAAATTTCCAAGTTTCTATTTGCGGCAATAGTTCTGTGTTATGTCTCGAAAAGATATATAAATCCATTGTTTATGATTGAATGCATGTTTTATTTATCTGCACATCTTCTCTAGAATTACTTGAGTAAATGTTCTTTACATTTACCGTTTAGTGAAAGACATAAAGAATCCATAAATATTTCACTATGTAAAAGTTTGAGTTTTTACGACAGAGTGCTTGACACAAGTCTTACTAAATATTTGGTTATATGATCTTGTGCGTTTGTTGGAATATAGTTGTGTCGAGGTTTACCCCTATTTACTGGTCGGTAAAAAGTGTTTTTCATTTTATAAGTATTTAGACTAAGAAATCTCTTTTATAAAATTTCAACTAAAATTGGTCAGGTCGAATTGGGATTTGATCTCAACCAAAAGTGTGTCGAAGGTAAATCGTGTCGTGGTAAAATCCGGTCAAAGTTAAGTGGGTGTTTGTCGAGTTAAAAATGTGTTGGATCAAAGTCTATAAAACTTTCTCGGCCAAAAGTTTTGGTCGAATATTAACCAGTCAAAGTTATTGGTCGAAGTTTGGCCTATCTAAGTTTCGGTCGAAGTTAGACCTTTTGAAGTTTTGGTCAAAGTTAGACTTGTCGAATTATTGGTCGAAGATTTACTCGTTAAAAAAAGGGGGGTTGAATCTCCCAAGACTTTCGACACCATCAATTTAGAAGAGGTAGATGCTTACTGCAATTAAAGATATATTGTTACCAAAAACACACAGAGAGTCACCCTCTGAATGAACAAGCTATGAAATAAAAGAAACAAAAAGTCACGGTTTAGCATATATACAATATTCCTTTTTTTTTTAATTTATTTGAGAGTTGGAGCTCCATCGCTAGTCCGATTATCATTTATTTAGAATGTTCAGGCTGAAAAAAGGGGCATGAATATGACCCTTGACCTGTTATGCAATTTTATATACACATGAACCTAGAGGACATATAATTGATTGGGAAATAATTGTTGCTACCAAGAGCATTGTTTGTATCATATCTATAATAAGGATTTCCCTTGGTATTCATAAATGCTTGATGCTTAGATTCATACTATTTCAACCACCCAAAGGAAACAAATGTATTTCACCCCATGTTTTGAAGTTTCCATTATATCTACAATATTCATGTGTGCATGATGCTTAGATTCATACTCTTTCATCCACCCAGAGGAAACGAATGTATTTCACCACATGTTTTGAAGGTGTTGTTGATAACGTTAAAAATTCCTCTCATATCGACTAAACTACATAAACCTGACCTTTTTTGTTGATTCCATATATATCCTTGAATGAGGAATAGTCGAGAGGTTTTAGATTTAAAACACATGTTAAAGTGGTGTGGGGAAACTTTTGTAGGAAGGCAGAGAGAATATTATATTTTTTTTTGAATGAGAGTGAGCGTGGATTCCTTGCGGCTCACCCTCTTTCAGGCACACATGAAGAAAACAATCAAAAGCTGCAACACCCTTTCATCTCTCTACAATTATTGAAGCTTTTGCTTTCTGTCACGCTAGTTGCAAAAACAATTCATCTACCTTACCATAGCATTTAAAAGCTCGGTGATGCTGTCAAAATGAACATATCAAATTGGAGGTAAGAGGTTCGTACTACTAGGTTCCATTTCTACATTTTCCCCCTTCATACTTAGTTGTTCATGAGCCTAATTGGCGGTGATGGTAGGTAAGAATACATGTTAGGTCCATCCACTAAGGTGAAGGAAAAGTGTCCTTTCATTGGAGGTACGTTTTATTTTCTTGCACTTTTATCATTTCTTCATGTATATTTTTGTTAATGATGTTATCATGTGTGTAGGTTACTATCAACGCAATCAAACGCGGACTAGTTGTGTTGTCTTAGTTTCACCTAAGTGAGCTCGGAATGTTGAGAGCTACGTAGGGTCATGTAAACCTCATATTCTTAGGGGTTGAACCAACCATGACCTATTGTACTATATGGTTGTAAAATGCAATTTATTTGAGCATATATGAATCTTTCCTCCACCTTATTTTTCATCTTTTCTACTTTCTTTTACATTTCATAGATTTTACTATATGTATAAAATATACTGTAAATGCTAGACATTCTAATGCTTTGTCTTTCAATCTGAAGTAGCAATTTTTTTTTACCTTTTTCTTTATGTAATTAGTAAAATTTATTGATTTAAAATTCAGTAAACATCCAATATCTAAAGATCAAACCTTGTCAAATTGATATTATTGCATTGATGAACTCTAAATATTAATAGCACTGAAATTTGCAAATCTGAATAAAATGATAGATTTCCTTTTGCGTACTATAATCTTACTTACAAATCTACTTAATCTTAAAAGAAATACAAATTAATGCTACAATTTTATATCAATTATTTAAGCATTGTATACTAATGACGTAAGTTTTCTTTTCCAAAAGTTAAATTGCATAATTCATTGTGTAAATATTTTGCATTTGTTACTTTTCATTATTTAAATGGTTAATTAATTATGTCTTCATGATAAATGCATAAATGTTTGGATAGGTTGCATTTAGCTTTATTAATGGATTACACTTTAAATTTCAAAAGATTTATGTATGTAATAGCAGATATCATAACACACTTTTAATTCTTTGTGCTTAATGTTATTGATCAATCATTTGAATCCTATCTATCCAATGAATCTAAATGCAACCCAGCATTTCATCTTCATACTCCCTTGAACATCCTACTCCCTTGAACATCCTGCCAATGATATTTACAAAGTTATTTCTCAACCTGCGTCATTTTGAGCATCAACATCTTCAACATAAATTGTTAAATGATACTAACACAAGAAACCTAAAAGATTTCTAACATAATAACATAATAAAGACATGACCCATGTTTTGTATAAATGTTAGTAGTACGATCATTTAACTTGCAAGACTCCATGTGAACAACACCATTTTGTTTAAATGAATCATCCTAAATTAGACATGATTTGTTAGTGTGGTAAACACAATTTAGTAAGGACCTTGCGAATCCAAACAACTCTTTAACATTTAGACTTTGCCTTTATACTCTTCTTTAATGGTGGAAAGTGCAATGTTGACTTATTTCTTACTTTGCCATGCAATATCATCAAATGATATCATATAGTCAATTTCAAATAATAGACACCTTTAATATATTGCACAAATAAATTCATGATTTCAAATGGGATACTTTTAGATCGTACATGAATGGAGAGATTAATATGATAACATCCTAAATATTTAGGAAACTATAGAAAATAACTCCATGTCTTGCATCAAAACTCATCATGTGATTCCCTCTCCTTCAAACCACATAAATTACTTTGATTATTATGCGGAGCCCTCAATATATTTCATTTTGAAATATTTTTTATCACGACATAATGCTTAGAAACACCATTTTCTTTTTGGAGTTATAAAAATATAAAGAAAATTATATTTTGATATCATATGAATGCTTTTGGTAATTGAAATGTATAGATGTTGCCACCTTGAAATCATTAATAATTTTTTAACTTGGAATTTCTCTAATTGAGTTTAGACCTTCTTTTCTATTTGCATTATATGAATGAAAAAGTGTAACTAAGCTTTTTTACATAATAAACAAATTTCAACCTCAATATTACTTGAACCAACAATGAATGGTGCATTACTATTTATCTCTATATATGATCATCATCTTAATATTAACAAGTGTTGCATTATTAAGAAGTGTTTCATGGTAACAAATACCTGCCGATGTTGGTATCAATTATAGATTGTCATTTTGTATATGAAAATATTTTGATGACATGCATGTTCAGAGATGTAAAACTCATTACTTGTATTATTGAAATTGATTGCCATAGTGTGGCTCGTTCGCTAAAGTTGAATGTTTGCGTGCTCACCCTTTGAAATCATGGAATGCATTGGATACTTTGACACTAGCTGTAGGTTGGTTCGATTCTTTATGCACCTGTATTGGTCTAAGAGATTTTTTTGTATTTGCATATAATGCATGTATTATTTTGGTGGCTTCTTGCATGACCTTTTAAATGCCTATTAGAAGAACAAAAAAGCCAAATAGTTACCGGAAGAAACCTTACCTGAGACTATTCCACGACATTAGAAAGGAGTGAGATGTTAATTAACATTGAGGATATTAGCTCCAGGAAAGAATCCAACCATGTAATTATTATTTGTTTATTATCTTTATTTATGCAAACTTTGATTACACATCAATTGTTACAAAGTTATATAATAGCAATGTGTGACTGGTCTCAAAGTTCTCATTACTATGTTTAAGAATTTTAGGATTGAAATGGTTTTTGGTTTAATATTAAATTTATTAGATAATTATTTAGAAATGAATTAAGTAAAATTGGATGTTAGATGTATTTGAAAATGTTTAAAACCATTTTGGTCATCTTCCTCGAAAACACAAACTAGAATTTTATGATATTTTTTGGATAGTGAGATCGCAGTCACTGTGACCAAAAAAACTAGAATATTGTGAATGTTTTTAGATAGTGAGATAGCAGTCTCAACTAAATATATGCTCGTACGAACTAAATATATGCATGTACGAGTACTTTGAGAAAAAAGAAAGGCATGGCATTAACAAATATGTAATATCCACTAAACCTAGGCGTGAATAGATGTAGAGAATTCCATGACTGGGTCATTGATACCTGCAACCCAGCATGAGTAAAGACGAATTTCCTTGTTCTTGCAAGGCAATGCAGTTTCAATAAATTTACTTGTTTTTGGAAGCCAACACAGTTTTAATGGGATGGGATGTATTAATTCTTACAGGTTGACTGGAGCTCTGAAATTTCAATTACAGGTACATTTGGAAACTTTAGCGGCCCATCAGTTTGGTGTTATTGGCCTCGATTGCTCAAGCAGAATGAGGCCCGTCTGTAATTTTTATGTCCTCTATTATGCCACAAGGACAACTCGAACCATGATGTCAATGCTGTTATTCACCAGGTGTTTGCATTTGAAAGTGATTGTGAGGATTTTGGAAACGCCATTGCAAATTTTACTTGCCAATCTCTGCTGGTGGGCATTTCATTTTTTTTTCTGCTCTCTGCGTGGATGAACTTTGCATGCATTGATAGTCTCTACACCTTCCTCTGCATTTTATCTCTTTTTCTCATGTGCCATCGAGCTGTTGAGGTTTATGTGGGTGTCTTCCAGTGTCTCATGTGGGTGTTTCCTCTTCGTCAGCCTTGAGAGAGTTCCCATTTTGTGATTGGACCGTCTAGATGCTTCTAGCCTGTTGTTTATCAGCACTTTTAATTTATGCGACAACGTCTCCCTGTAGATGCACTGCGACGAAATCACCTTATCTCTGTCCATTGGATGAGAGGTTAAGTGACTGTCAGTCTTGTATTCTTTGTAAGGTCACTCTAACACTATTTGTCTATATTATTGCAGAATGCAAACACATTCTATATTGTAAAAATTATTGTAAATTCTATTGTAACTATTGCCGGATTCTATACTGTAAGTATTGCTATAAATTCAACTGTAATTTTTTTTGTAATTCCTTGAGATGTAAAATCTATTTACATTTTTTTCCCAGGGAGAGCAAAGACTAACACTTGATTGTTATCTTATTTCATGACTATAGTCCAGAGTATTCAAATAAAATTAGAAGCAAAGAAAAGATTAAGCACAGACTGACAATTAATTGTTATCATGTTTCAAAACTATAGTACAGTATTCAAAGAAAATTAGAAGCAAAGATTGGAAGTCTTTTACCAAGATCGACCAAAGAAGAAAGAGTTACTTGTGTCATTGTCTAGGATGCTTCTTCTACAATGAGCTCTAGAACAAAAAAATCATGCCAAGAGGATTAATACGGTAAATGATGCTTGTTGTATAGAATTTTTACTAAATTTAGAATAGTTAAAATGAAACAACAAAAAAGCTATTATAGAATTTTTACTAAATTTAGAATAGTTAAAATGACACAACAAAAAACACAGGTTATTTATGGAAAAGAGACTCGTACTTGAGATACTTGTACCTGAATTGAGACAATAACAATTGAGACTTGTACCTGAATTGAGACAATTTTGCATTCAAATAGATCGAGGTCCAACTTACAGTTTTGTGCAAATTAGTAGTAGCACTAATGCTCTGAAACAGTAGCAGCGATGAGAATCCTTTCAACCGTTGATAGCAAAGGCAGTGTATCGGTGGTAATGAATGGTGGTGTAGGAGGCTGCACAATCGATGTTGTCTATCTTGGTGGTGAAGTCAGTGGCAGTAAGTCCATGAAATGGGACTGTGGTCAATCCTAATGGTATGTACTCTCACTCTTCGTTTATTGGACATATTTCACTGTACGGGCTATAATTTTGAGGGATATAGGGCATATGATAATGTTATTTCTGTTCAACATTATGATATAATCCATCAACATAGATGAAGGGGCAAATGGACCTATTTGCAGGGAGTGGAAAAAATTACTTCCTCAGATGAATGCATAACTCTTTGCAAGTTTGCAACCCTATCATGAAAGGGACGTGTTTTAATCCAATGTGGACTGAGATGTTTATAGGAACATAGATGAACCAAACAAAACATAGATAGAACTAGATTTAACATCAAGTATGCACAAAGGAATAACTTCCAGTTCCATTTATTCTAGTTGAATGCAGATGGAGATCCAATGCCAGCAATCGCGGATGAAGAGCCAATAGCAGCATCTGAACCAGGATCTAGGAGTAGTTACTCACAATGAAATCCAGCAGTTCCACTCCGTGCCTGCTAAAGGTTCTGGCTGTAATTCATAGCAAACACCCCTGTTGTCTTACTTACCCAACAGATAGTTGATATTTTCATTCTCTGCCAACAGCCAAAAAATCTAAATACATGGGCAAATACAGTTTGAGAGCCAGTTGACCGGGTAGTTTATCCAGCGGCTTAAGAAGCAATTGACCCTTATCTTTCGGTTCGCTACAGTTGAATCCTTTCCCCATACTTGGCTGTAGCTTCTTTGACCCTTTGTCATGAATTGTTGTTGCAGCTATATCCAGTTATTCCAATTTCTATTTATCTGGCTAGTAATTAAAGATAACCATATTAAAACAAAAGTAGAAAAATAGCAAAAGAGATAGTGAATTTCCAACCCTTATGCTCTTAACAGGATGGCTTTATGCCGCTACATAGTATTTCATCCTACTGAAAGGCACCCTTACCTAATTCTAAAAATTCTATCAGAATTAGTATTATTTCATTGACCTTCAAACTTGTCTGTCATCTGTGATGCAGTTAGAGTTTTCCAATTCGTAAAAGATTAAGCTGAAAAAGAGGAAGAGGTAGCAGTAGCAGTGAGCATTTGAAGAGGTTAAAGGCTCAGTAGCAGTGAGCATCTCAGGAGGTTGAAGGCTCTTAGAGGTGAAGGAGGAGGTGGTGGGAATGAAGGCGGTGCAACCTTGATTGAGGTGGATGTGGCAGGGACTGCAGAGGCTTCAGAATCTATGCTATCATTTAATGCCTAATGCTTGGAGGTGTGAGTAAAATAAGGTGCAACCTCGATCAAGGTAGAGGAGGTGGAGAGACTGCATATGCAATGAATGAAAGCATTCAATGCTTAGTGCAGGAACCGAGCATTCTGCCGTGGGCTCGACAATAAGACCTCAATATTTCATCCAATAACATCAAAGCCAAATTTTTTAAAACTTAGAACATTTGCATTACATGAAATCATGAATTTGGAAACTTTGTACAAAGTTTGGTTAAAATGTCAATTGCCAAATGAAACTAATAGGTGGTCAACGTGGTTAATAGATGGTCAACCGATGAACCAAAACAATATACACTACCTATCAGCAGGTATAATAAGAGAGGAAGATAAAGTGGAATCTTTATCAAATGATGTACCAAAATCAACAATACACTTATCTATAATGGATGGATATGTATAACAAGTGGAGCTACTAAAGGCACCAAGTCTCCGCTCTATGCAATTGACTACTTAGACTTTGGATTTAAGGTTTTTGAACACATTGTCAGCCCTTGGATTTTATCTTTTTGAACACATTGTCATCTATGGAATTTGCATGTTCCATGCACATATCAACTGTCATGGATGGCCCGCCAAGTGCTACGGATTCTATCTTTCAGCTTGACTGTTTAGCAAGAAGCACGATTCTAGGTCATATCAAGCATGCTGTGAATCTGGTTATAGATATCCATCTCGAAATTGGCTGCAAGCAATGGCCTCCATGGATAGACAAGATGACTCCTTCAACATTCACTTGTTTCTCAACATGCACTGGTCGAGCTTATGGATGTGGCACTCATGCATTTGGTGGATACATGTTGTTTTTGCATGGCCTAAACGTGGCAAGCTCCAGTGTTATAGAATAATGTGTGTAGTCACTTTTTGGACCTGGAATCTATCTCTTCTTTACTTGGAAAATATACTTACTTATATAAGTATTTAATAACACACCATCAGGTGGCTGGAATAGGAATTACTCTTTAAACGGGGTGTTGGGAACTCACCTCGGGCTGGAGGAAGGCTAGCTTAGTAACAACTTGTTCAGATTATATTTAATATATGATAGTATGTGGGACTCCAAGAAAGTTAGTGCCGATTTTTTTGAAAAATGGAAACGTGTAACTTGCCCTTACCCCATGATGCCCATTTATAAAACAGACAATTGCAGTTCAGTGTTGAAAGTGCCAGAATAAAAACAAAGAAAATAATATACACGATATTGATTTATACTTAGATTCCAAACAAAATGACAATTTGATAGGATTGTCCTTGCTAGGGCAAGTTTAGATGTCTCTTCGTAGTTTATGTAGATTTTAACCAATCTGAGCTTAGAAATTCATGACTTTTTGGAATTGTATTTTTGGTTGGAAATTCAATTGAGTCTAAGGTTTTTTTCAGATAGAAATATGTATGGAAAACTCATCAATAAATACCTTGCACATGCCATCAGATTTTAGATAATGGAGTCAATGTGGAGACATGATTCACAGGAATGAGAATATTATTCGCATGCATATGAGGTCATGGGAATAGTGTCAAATACGATCAATATGGTGCTTGTAACTAAAAACAAGTAAGTTGTTATAACCTCCATTTGTTATTTTAATCCTTGTCGACTTGTAGTAGAGACCTTGGTTATGGTAATAATTCGAAATACCCATGATTTCATACGTGTTCAATGTGGAAGAAGCTTGTACAACCACATCTCACACATACAAAGTCCACGAAATAACTATGGAAAACTGAAGTGGTCTTCAATATTTTTTATTTTTTTATTTCTCCAACATGTAATCTCATTGATTAAATTTGAAATCAAATCGATTACATTTGTGGGATATCGCTTGATTGATATCCTTCTTTGCCACCTGGTATTTATTTGAAAAGCAGGAGAGTTTGTCCACCTGGTACTTCTTTCTTTTTGAAGCGGTATAATTTTTGAATTGGTAAAGCGTTAATGCTTAAAGGGAAAGCAGATTGCTGAATGGCGCAATGGATAATGTTTTTTTCTGAACAGATATAGAGTTAAATTGAATATAAGATAACATATAATTCGGTAGCATTCTTATGCTCCATGAGATTCCCTCCGGGCCTTTGGAATATCAATAATGGGTGAATTACGCTTTACTTCATTGGGGTTATTGAAATGAAAATTGACAACTTTACACGTGGAAAAGCTAGAAAGCTGAAAATATAACATGCTATCAATCACCATTTTCAAGTTGCATGTAGATGCCATTTGTCCAAGTGCTTCCTCAAAACAGACATGTGCATATCAAGAAGACCTTTGTGCATAAGATTTAGCTTTAGCTTCTCACCAAGTTTCAATTTAGATGAGCTGCAAACTACGCACTCCTCTTGCAAAAGAAATTGATCCATAATTTAGCTTCAACAACATGCTCAAAATCATGGATATCCAACCTAAATTTTTGGCTAAAAAAAATGCTCAAAGGGCTGTACTAATACAACTAATTTGGCTAGTCTCCAACATTTCTAGCAGAAGCACAAACAAATGCTAGAAAAAAGAGCAATCAATGAGTATCAAGCTGATAGCCTATTTGGACAAGGCCCTAGCTTAGCTCGCAAAAGCCAAAATGTGTCAACTTGAGGAGAAACTGCAATGGACTGGTTTCATAGCCTTCAGTTGGAAAGGCAAGGTACATCTCAGCCATCAAATCAAATCGATACATATTTTCCACACAATTCAAATGGGCCTTTCCGATCTTTGGTAGTCTGATGATCCCAATCGTCGCAGCCCTCACGAGCAATGATGTCGTCGAAATAAGTATATGCATACACAATATGTGAGTACTGTCCCATGGTGTGCCCAGTGTAGAGGGGTCCCGTTCCTGTGACACTGCAATGCACAAATGCAAATCCTGTTTTCTCGTACGGCTTTCGCTGGTCTTGAGCAACGATAGAGCCAAACTCTTTGGCAATGGAATGGAGCTCACAATGCTACAAACAGGAAGTAATCAGTCAGTATCCATTGAAAGAGTATGATCAATATAAGCAATCACTTACCAAAAACAGATTCGGATTAGCCCATTTTGTTGCATTGAGAAGTAATAAAAATAGTTGTATAATTAAGTGCATTTTATTTTTGGATGTAATTTTTTCGCTTGTAACAAATTTTACTCATTTTTTTAGGGTTTAAGACCCGTACAACAATATATTCATTTTTGTAGGGTTTAAGACTAGTACAACAATATATTCATTAATAAATCAACAGGAGTTATTTGAGTGCATTTATTTTGGGAAGAGACAATCTGCCAAAAGGTGGATACTGTGCATAGGTGCAGGATAAAAATGTAAGCAAATCCAATTGATGCTCACGATTTGCTAATGGTTTGTATTTTTGGGTCTCTGTGATGTTAAAAAAAACCACTTTGAATGGATACATATCAGAAGAAAATGCTTCTGCGACACTAGGTGCAGACGCTAATCTTTTCTATGTAGTTTGAGTTTTTTAGCAACCAATCATGAGTGCTAAAATGTAATTTGGATTACTTATTTCCTTCTTATAATTAAACTTCAAAATATTTTTCAAGGTTCTCTTTTCGGGTGAAATTTATGAGGATCCAACATTCTGTCAGACAGAGGTAAATATTTTTTTGAATGTTTTCAATTTGAAAGCAGTTTTCAGGTATGAAAAATAGTGCTAAGAATAGAATTTGGAGAAAAACACATAGAAAACTCGTAGCTGTGTTACAATTTAATAAAACTACTGAAATGCATTTCAGGTATGAATGGGATCTCATGGATGCATAGTATCATTTAGCTGCCATGAATCCTTCCGAGTCTTCAATGAAGAGAGCTTATAGATTGAATTTTTCTTCATGTCGGTGCGTTTACCATGACCCTCCTCTGATTCTAGGGTAGTTCTTCCACAATAGTTCATCTCAAATACTGAAGGGTATCCCTGCGAACTTTGGCAAAGACCTTGGGTAGATAGTGGCCAAGGATAGAGGCCAAGGAGATTTCACTACGGTCCAGGACGCCATCAATGCAGTTCCAGTGAATAACAAGAACCAGTTCATGATTAGTGTCAAACATGGAATTTATAGGTCAGTAATTAATGATCCCAAAATAAGAATCAGTCATTTAGTTAATGTGAATTTCATAAGAGAAAATAGCTCCAACTGCTATAGATTTCTTGCCACAATAAATATACTTGAAAATAAATAGCATATTTTGCATCTTGCCACAACAAAACAACTAAAGAAATTAGCTTCTTACAGGGATGATGTAATTACTACACAAAGAACTTAGTTAAAGGGATGCTTACTCAGTTTTAGACAGAAATATAAGGGCAACCAGGTATGGCCTTCAGTCTTGTTTCTTCATTCCATGTATAGCTTACACTTTGAAAAAAGTAAATCGTACATGAAGAAACTAAGATCGTGCAACAACATTTGCAACATTTGCATCAGAGTGATGCATTTTGTTGTTGGCTTGTTCACACCGACTGAATTTGACTGCACAGTTTATCGACAAATCAAGAATGCAATTGAGCATGGTCTTGACAACAATTGAGCCTGGTCTTGACATGTGGATTATTTTTGTTTTTCCTTGGTTACAAGAAAGGGGGTGAGGCGGTGGTATGAGTAAGGCATGATGATAAACAATAGTGTAACTTAATTTGTGTCCAAGTTTAACATTTAATTTTATGAAGTAATGCTAACCTGAAGTTAGCATTAATCCACTTCGTTGTGTACATATAAAATACATATCATAAATAGATATGATTCCTAACTTGAAACATAGAAAATGTTAAAATCAATTCTGCCTAGCCTCGGGATGAGGCCAAATAAGAGGAAGAATATTTTGATTGGACCGAAAAAAGGGTGTGTTATATAAAATTGTAGAAACCTTGGATAAAAAGTAATATATGCTTGGTTTTTAGTCCAAAGAAATAGCAGAAACTTCGGATAAAAGATAATGTATGCTTGGTTTTTTGTGCAAACTAATAACAAACAACGACAAGTTGTTTCCTAGAGTCCCTGTTTGCCATGGGCAGGGACTAATAAGAGAAAGCATAATCTTCACTAGAATTTTAAAAATGATGGTTGATGTTTGTTTTCCAACTTTGAAAACTTATCTATCAACTTTTAGCATTTGTTTTCATATGATTTTTTTCCAATGTAACCACAAGGCTGAAATTTATTATCGGGCTTCTTTCCTTTTTCACTTGATTTCCACTGAAATGAATCTAAAAGTTTATCATAAATCTTGGGATCATTTTTCTTCTTTACCTTTATTTTTTCAACATATTATTTCCATTTAAATCTTAAATTTCATAAAAACAACTATTAATAAATAAAGTGCATTCATCCACCCATAAAAAGATCAACATAATTTGCACATAGCATAGATTTGGTGGAATGAAAGGTAGAGATAAACACCTCATACACATTGAAAACAAACTTTACCATCTGTTATGAGAATTATTAATTCCACCCTCATGGTTCATGACCTACACCAAGTGGTAATATAGTCATCTATATGATCAAAAGCATTAGATGAAAGATAATGAGTTGGCTCTCAAATTGAAAACAAACTTTACCATCTGTTATGAGAATTATTAATTCCACACTCATGGTTCATGACCTACACCAAGTGGTAATATAGTCATCTATATGATCAAAAGCATTAGATGAAAGATAATGAGTTGGCTCTCAAATTGAATATTCTAGCCTCTTTTTCATTAACAACTTTAGACATTTTCAAGTATTTTTCTTTTCTTGCTTGGTTCTCTCTCTATGTATATATATGGGTTGAATAATAAGTATGGGTGTCTAGTTGATGAAAAATGGAGCGTGGAAGTTGTAGGGAAAATAGTTTCGTTGAACTTTTTTTTTTTAGTCGAACTATTAAATACTCTTGGTTGAAAAACTTTTTAGCCAAATAGTTGTTTGTCTTAAATATTGTTTATATATATGAACAATTATTGTGATTGTTGTTTATTCATACATACCTACCCACTCTCTAAAATTATCCTACCACACTTAGACACTCTTATACCACTCTACTTGGACACCCTCTTTCCACATTGCTCGACACCTTGCACCCTACGTGTTTGTTCCTTAGCCACCCTACCATTTGCATGTACGTTCCTTTGGTACCCTGCACCCTGCACTCTATGTCTTCATTCATTCAACAACCTACACCCTGTGTGTTCATTCCTTCGGTTCGGTCTATTGCAATCATGTTGGGGACATGCTTACTCTGGTGCGGTCATGGAGCATGTTTCTTTTGTTGTTTTCATATTCTTTGTTGCAATCATGTTGCGGTCTTTAAGCTTCTAATTAGTTACCACAACCATTATATAGATTATTTGTTTGTTGATTCATATGTTGGCCAATACTATTATTTCTGCAATTCCCCCTACTCGTCCAAAGGTAATAATGGTAATTTTTTAATACCCCAACTAAAAATATCAATATTATTAAGTCTTTGTACATACCGTATGGCTTGTTTATCTAGATATATATTAGATATAATTTGTGCATGTGTGTGTGTCATAATCCTTGGAGGCATAGATCTCTACTGAGTCATCTATGGTTTTCTTAGCCTACATATTTTTAATATTAAACTATTGTTCCACCATGTCATCTATCGAGAGATCAACTTGTTTCTATGTAAATTCTCTTCCTCGTGCCAAACTCTGCTTTTCTGTGTTTTCCTTTCAAATTTATGCATGTCTAATCTAATTGATTTATAGAGATATGTAAATGAAATTCAATGTGTTTCTACCATATTCAATGGGTCAATCTATATATTTGTTAATTGAGTCATATGTTGGTCAATGCATTAACCCTTTTTTAGAAGATGCCATCTTGGAAGGTTGGTTGTATATTTCTTTTATGTCTAGAGAGAACATAGTTTCTCTAAATTTTCTTCTAAGTTATGGTAAGTTATGGTTATTTAGTCTCATTTTTTCTTCTGTCTTGATTATACAAATGACATAGTTTCAATTTGGATGATAGTACATACTCTGTCTTTTGGACATAGGACATGTCGGTTCATTTGTGTAATTGGGATTTGTATATGTAAAGTTTGAGTCATATGTTGGTCAATGTCTTAACTATTTGAGAATATATAATATTGAAACATTGGTTGTATCTTTCTTTTATGTCTAGACTGAACAGTTTTAATTTGTTTTTCCTTCCTAGTTATGCTCATGTTAGCCTCATTTTTGCGTCTGTCTTAAATCTGCAAAAGACATAATTTCAATTTTGATGATAGCATGTACTTTGTTTTTTGTACATAGGATATATTGGTTCGTCTATGTAATTGGGCTCTGTATATTTAAAATTTGAGTCATATATTGTTCTATGTATTGACTATTTTTTAGAATATCTCATCTTAGTGGAAGGTTGGTTGTATCTTTCTTTTATTTCTTGATAGAACACATTTCCTCTAATTTTTTCTTCTTATTTATGGTTATGTTAGTCTCATTTTTTTTGGTATGTCTTAATTATGTAAAAATAATGTATAGTTTCAGTTTGGATGATAGTATGTATTATGTTTATGGATGTAGGATATGTTGGTTTTTCTATGTAATTGGGCTATGTATATGTAAATTTTGAGTTATATGTTGGTCAAAGTATTAGGTTTTTTTTAGAAGATATCATCTTGGAAGGATGGGTATATCTTTATTTTATTTTTGGACAGAACATATGTACTCTAGTTTTTGTTCTCAGATATTGTCATGTTAGTCTCAATTTTGTGTCTATATTGATTATACAAAGGAGATAATTCAGTTCGGATGATAGTAAATACTTGTTTTTTGGACGTAAGATATGTTGACTTGTATATGTAATTGGGATCTCTATATGTGAAGTTTCTACTATAAATATTTCAATGAAATATTCTTTCTTTTTGTTGAAACAAAAAATCTATCAATGAATTTATTTTCATAAAACATTTAATATGAAAGGGAATGAAAAATTGAACAAAGAAAGATATACAAAATTTATTGCGGTGCATTTCAATTTTTTTTTTTGAAGATAACAATTATCTAGTGAATGTCTTGTCCTTGATTGGTGTTCATTTAGTTACTATTTTTTTGAAGTAGTCTAAACATTAAGAATTTTTGGAATTTTGAACTATCATCATTGAAACCGTGACTAAAAAGACATCCCTTGATTTCCCCTCTAGAAGGAAAAATACAAGATATTAATCATACAAATAATCCTAGATCAGATTTGAACTCCGTAATATACTAGCAATATAAATGTCAATTCCTTAAATTGGGAGGCATTTAGTCTAGAGTCACAATACTAGATTGTAATTTACCATGTCACAGTTATGTACACACTTTTTCAAAATTTAGAGTATTAGCAGTGTACCTCTAAAGAGTTCTACCAATGATCCATTTAGTTTCCAATGTTGTTCCCAATATTCTTTGGCTTGAAAACTACTTAATGAACATTCATTACCGGTATGATACATTTAGACTTGGAAATAAATGCTTGTTTTTTAGAATTTATGATTAAAGTTCGGCCATAATCTCTACCAAGAAGTTGTTATATCCAATTGAGACTCCAAAGTCTTCCAGTGTAATTTGATTTTGCTTTAGTTGAAGGGTATTTTTTTAGTTTTTCCATTGAATTGTAGGTTAACAAAAGACATCAAGTTTTTGCTTGATAGAAAACTTGAGCTCAACCTTGATTGAGTAAATGAACTAACCATTTTTCTTTTAGTTTTAACCTTCCATTCCTTCAATTCAAAGTTTTCCTTATGTTCCTTCTATATGGTAAAGGTACATCAGATGGATATCCCAAGGTATTTTTCTCCTAATCACAAACACATATAAGATAAACCCAACGGAAATGGTTTATAGGTAACTTTTCAATTACCTATATATCGGTTGAGGAAGAAACTCCACCCCAAATTCTCAATCAAATTGCTAGTGAAGTGTTTGTTGGAACATACCATCCCCTCGCTTGTGTCAAACCTCCCTTAATTTAATCATGGATGGACCACATTTCTTTGATGGAAAAAAATTATCTCTATTCAAAGCAGATGCCCTAGATTATTCCTTTTTACCACTCATTTCAATGACCTCATCTTGCAAGAAATTCAATGTTCTAAATAGTTGTGCTAGGGTTGATTATGCCAAAAAACTGTCTCAATCTAGGGTTGACTATTATCCATGTCTCTTCCCTTATATGGAGTGTTTTGGGCAATAGTTCATGCTATATATATA
>LPNX010196241.1:376442-450908 GCA_001517045.1 Pseudotsuga menziesii
GTCACTTTGGTAGCGAGTTCTATCACCTATTCAAAACACATATGCAAATCCAACTTATTAAGAAACATATATCATTGAAAAACATTCCTTTTGGTCTCCTAAGTTATTTTGATATTTTGAGGAGTTTCAACAAAGATAAGAGGTGTGTTTTTTTTGAAATTATAATTCTAGATAGTAATAAATCATTATGGATAAATAACTAATGTTATCATGGATATATTCCTTAGACTGTTATGCTAAATATTCGAAGTGACCATCATAACCAAGGAATGAAAAAAGTGATGGAGTACTACAAGGAAAAGGAAGACAATGGTGAAATTTTTTTGAGGCAACTTTTTTTAGACTCCAGATATTATTTAAAAGTATTATCATCAAGATAACATATTCATTTAGAGACAATATATTTTATTGGTTAATGATGGAATTTGCTTATCATCAATTGTTTTCTCTTAAAATAAAAATGTAAATTTGGAGATGTAATGCGCTCATATTGTTGTGCCAATATTCATGTAGAAGACAAAGTTCACTACATGGAAAGAGAGGGGTCATTGCCCAAGTAGTTGTTGGGTCTCTCTTTGAGGAAAAAATGTTCAATACATTCCAATGACAAAGTTCCTATTGATTGTACAACATGAAGAGTCGATCTCTGGACTTATGAGTAATATCAAGTCGGACTTGTGAGTCATATCAAGTCCTATTTATCCTCATATGATTTAGGTGGTGATGTTGTATTGTAAATATTATGAGTAATATCAAGCCGAGTATTATGAATAATATCAAGTCTATACTTGTGTTGTATCAAGTCAATTATTCAACATAGACGATACCCTATGAGAATGGATCTCCAGTTATGGAGATGGAATTGTTGTATCAAGTCATGTGGTTACTATGTGATATATTGCTAGTCATGGTCAGTGAGTGTTATAAGTCTACTTTAGGGATTATATACCTATAGAGTGAATTAATTTAGCATATGAATATATGGACTTGTTGGAAAGGGGTTGGGGTGAGTGAGTTGCACAACGTCGCGGCAGCTGCGCAAGCTCACGTGGCACCGTGCAAGGGACGTTTAGTGCGATGAGCAGAGAAGTAACCAATTTTTGAATATTTTATGTATATGTGGGCCCAATTTTGTTGTAATAGGTCAATAGGGGTTAGAAATTAGTTAATAGTGGACCCTTGTGGTGAAGGCGTAAGCCTATTTATAGATCCATTTTTGTAATGATAATTAGACACGATTTTGGCATTGCATCTGGCGCACTCTGTGCTGGAGACTGTTCTATCTTGACTGTGATTTTGTTTGGGTTTCTTTCGATGCACTCTCTAGTTTTGGAGAAGGATGGTGTAATGTGGCACGTTTGCACAAGATTAATATAAGATGTGCTGAGTATGGTTCAATCTTTATCTATTGTCTGTTATGATGTAGCAGTACCGCTTTTTGTTATAATGCAATGCAATTTATGTAGATCTGTTATGATGCTATGATTCTGCTTCTGATACAATGATGCGACTTAGTTTCTCCTTTCCCTATTAATGCGATGTGTTAAATCTCTGTGACTATTGAATGCGGTATGATGTTTCATGATTAGTGTTGTGATAGGATAGGGTGATCACATAAGTCATGGTTCCCCCCAGTCGGATCCCCATGTCCTCCTTCCCCACTGTTGGAAACTCGGTTCTGACATTTCTCCCTTGAACGCCTCGGGTGAGACCTTGTCTGCTTCACAGACATTGGTGGGCAGGGTAAAACCTATTCAGGCCAGTGCTTAGGGAGATCACGCTACAGGAAATTGACAGAGCTGGAACCTCTGTTGACGAGGCTTTGTTGGTGGGTTGCGCCCCATGACTCTGATAATGAGTCATCCATGGACCCTGAAGATGCAGCACAGTGGATGTGGGAGGAGACTCACACCAAATGGAAACATGAGTAAAAGGCTGGCAGTAGTACTAAATCCAGATTAGAAGATCAATTGCATCAGCTTATCAAGGCTGTCACAGATTCCTCTACAGCTGCGACTACGACAATCCACGAATCAAACCAGGTAGAATTTGGTACAGTAAGAACTTGTTGAGGCCTGGAAAATCGTAGGCGGCAATAGTAAAGGATTCTCCCCAATCAACGTTCCCAACTAGCCCGTTGACTATTTGGAATAGGGAATCCGTTCGGTTTGCGGTCCGGCTACCGTAGGTCAAGAAACAAAAACTGAAGCTTTACCGGTTGCGGCCCGACCCACCGAGTTTTGTATTTTGACTTAAAGAAATGATATGCAAGTGCCTAACTAAATGCAGGGGGTCAAGATGCAGGGATAGGTCACAACGTGATGCGTAGGTTCTTACCTCTCGTCTTGTGCTCGCAAGCAACCAAACCAGATACAAAAAGAAATAAACTAACTATCTAAACTATCCCTAGGGAGCAAGGTTATCATTTTGGATGAGCAATACATTTTCACATACATTAAGAGGAATCACAGATAGCTGATACTTCTTCTAAAGCACATGAACGCTTACAGATATTTAAATAACCGGATAGCCGATCATTTTTTGACAACATTTATTGCTCACGGTGAAAAATATCCCAAAAAATACTGAAGACCATTTAAGCAGAACATAGGTTTAGAAAATTAAATACTCTTATAGTAAATGAAAACACAGCTGAAAACGAAATAGTTCCTCTTCAACATTATTCATTGAGTTGCGCTGATACATTCCACTTTTCACTCTCTCTGATAGACAAATTTGCAGTTTCCTTTGCAAAACGAAGTAGTTCCTCTCACAAGCAAACATTTACAAAATTTTTCCAGGGGAAAAAGCCCTTTCTCATTCCTACTTCTAAATATTTAAACTAGAACTGTTGCCCACTGGGCTGCCTTCCAGCGTGTGACTTTTCAGTTTCTTCAACGCTTCATATTCCGATCTTTTGTCAGCATGTGATCATGAAACACTTGGTAACTGATCCGTCTCTGGGAACACGCCTTTACAGCTCTGGACTTAGTCCCCCATTCGCCTCAGTTCAGTCATACATCCGCCAAACGGTTTAGTCTTTCTTCTCGTCGTGGCAGATTGACCGGTCGCCTGGAAACTGCCTGCATTCAATTTAAGAGCATGATTTAAACAACAACTATTATCAATTAACCATCATTCCACAAGGAAATGGCCGAGCGAACCACATCCGGGCCTGGCAATATTCTATGGTTGCCGGCGGGAAAAACAAGTCGGTAGTCAGAAAGAAGCGATTTCGGGAGCCCGGAGGAACAACCAGCCGTAATGTCGGGTGGGACTCAAGTCACAGCCAAGCGAACGCGGGAGGGATAGGCCACAAATCGGACGTTGGACGGTTTTAGTTTCGGACATCAGAAGACTCTAGGAGCCGTAATGGCGGAGGAGGAGAGTTAGAGGATACGCAGAGTGCATGGGAAAACTCAGTCGGACGTCGGACGACACTCAGATCAGGAGCTGACTATCTCTTCCCGGCCGCAACAGCACGCGAGCAGAAGCTACGGACAAGCGATTTATAGTTAACATAAATTGGGCGCCGGACGGTTTAGGAAATCGGACGCTGGGACAATCTGGGAGCCGCAATGGCGGCGAAAGAGAAACTCACAGCTTCCGACCTGAAACTAAAAGGGAGCCGATTACAGAAAAAACCAAGTATTCAAACAGTTTTAATTATCAGGCACGGCTAGGTTCGTTCTTTCCACGAAGAGGCAACTCTGAAGAGCAAAGATCTCCCCTTTTTCGACCAGCATACCAGGCATCCATGACTCAAACCAAAACTGAACGAGGAAAACATAAACCGACTGACATTCATCTTCGAAGTAAAAAAAAAAACAGATATGCCTGAAAGGCTCAAGCCTTTAACGATCAAACCAAGTAAAATGATGAGGAGGGGCCCAGAGTTTAAGTAAAAATAAATTCGGGGAGAACGGTTGCGGCAGCAACAACTGGCGATTTCCTGGTGCACCTAGATCTCTGGGTGACTTTTCTTTGAGTGGCAGACTGTTTCACAACCAAAACGCACTAGATGAAATCTTCCAGCTATCCGGATTGCTCAAATGACTGGAGTGTGTACCTTGATCATTGATGCTAGTCCAATTCGGGGAAAGTGGAAACCGAAACATTCAAGTCCAGATAACTCTGTTAGGGCTAGAGAATGAGTTTCATTTTTTACCTCTGTCTTCAGGTGGCTCATAGCATGGACACCACAGGATTGCAGCAGATACTAAACGACAGTATTCGTTTGTTCCTCATTCCCATGCCATTTTAACACTTTGGTTATTTGGACTTCTGTCCCTTTCATTTTAGTCTTTCTGTGCGCCTTTCTTACTGAATTTTAATTTAGGATCCTCTATCCCATAGTGTCCTTTTGTGTGAGTGGTATATTTTAAGATTCAGCTCACGGATGGAGAGGATCTTTTGGCTTTAAGTATTTACGATTTAGCACCTGTTTTGATTTATGATGCTTTATAGAAGTCTTGACTCTTATTTGCCTTTTGGCCTTCGTTTCTTGGCATGGGATCATTTATATCTAATACGCTGTTCACCCTGCTTCTTCCCATGGGTCCTTTACTATCACCCCTTAGAACATTTTAAATGTGATGTGGATGGAGCCCCGACATAGTACTCCAGACTGTTCGAATCCGATTTAATTCACAGGGGTTAAGCTGGACTTCAATGCACACAACATTTTATTCGAGAAAACTGCTAGGCTGGAAGAAATCTTTTAGCAATACACAGGCTGGTACTCAATGTATTTGTTATTCCCAAAAGACCTTAATATCCTCCAGACAACCGCAAGTTCATTCCCTTTATTGAAATCAAAACTTAAAATTAAATCAAACGAAAGCATGACTTGACAACAATCACATAGCTTATTTATATACAAGGAAAAAAATATCAAAGAAAATCAAGAAAAGTAGGGCTTGAGAACCAAACCATTAACTGGCAAGTTCTCCTCCCATCCCTGTAAATATTGCAGCTTATAAGTAGCAGAGCCAAGTTTGGCTACAATCTAAAAAGGGCCTACCCATAACTGCTGGAATTTGGTATGCTTTCCTTTTTCATCATGGGGGTGGTCCCACTTGAGGACTAATTCTCCTACTTCAAAGTCCTTTTTCCCAGCTTTATGCTTGTCAAACCATCTTTTGACTACCTCCTGCTGTTGTTTAAAACATTCTCTAGCCTTGGATCTGGCTTCTTCTTCTTTTAGGAGATTATATATTCTTATTTGCAGAACCTCATCATCCGACCCCCTAGACTCTTGAGCTAGTATGGAAGATGGTAGCAGAATGTTGGGAGGCAAGATGGCTTCCTTTCCGTACACAAGGGTATAGGGTGACACTCCTACTGCAGACTTGGGGGTGACTCTGTCAGCCCACAGGGCGTTGGGTAAGGCCGAGTTCCAACTTCGTTGGTTTTCTATGACAGTATTCTTTAGGATTCTAATAAGGTTTTTATTGGAGGATTCGGCCAGGCCATTCCCTTGCGGATAGTAATTAGCAGAATAATGTAATTTTATCCCTTTCTCA
Source organism: Pseudotsuga menziesii (assembly GCA_001517045.1). Classification (NCBI taxonomy): domain Eukaryota; kingdom Viridiplantae; phylum Streptophyta; class Pinopsida; order Pinales; family Pinaceae; genus Pseudotsuga; species Pseudotsuga menziesii. The sequence goes on from LPNX010196241.1 coordinate 381,968, forward strand.
TGAGCAAATGCAGTCAATTTAATTGATGAAAAGTATTTAGCATTATCAAAAACTACTGAAATTGGAACTCCAAACCTGGTCATGATATGATCTTGTAGGAAACTGATGACTTCGTTTTCATTTATCTTACGTAATGGGATGGCTTCAACCCAACGAGTGAAATAATCAGTCGCAGTAAGAATGTACTTGTGCAGCAAGGAAGAATTCGGTTTTATTTCTCCAATAATGTCCAGCCCCCATTGTTCAAATGGTTCGGTAATCATAACAGGCTTTAGGGGTGCTGCTGACTTGGGCTGTCTTCCGCCGCACCTTTGACAAATGTCACATTTCCTGACATGTGCGTGTGCATCCTTGAAGAGTGTAGGCCAATAGTATCCGGCTCTAAGGATTTTGTGGGCCGTAGTGTCACCTGAATAATGTCCCCCAGCCGGACCGTCATGTAGTTCTGCCATTACTTTCTCAGCATCTGCTTTCTCCAAGCATCTCAGGAGGACTCCATCGTAGTTTTTCCTAAATAACACGCCTTCCACAATTTGGTAGGAAGCTGATTTCAGACGCAGCGCTCTCCTTTGTTTGGAATTCCAATGCTCTGGAAATAGCCTGGACTGCAAGTAATGCACAAGGTCCCTATACCAGGACTCAGGGGTTGTAAACAGAGGGCATACATCCATGACATGCAATTCAGCTTCATCTTCCCATGCTTGTTCTTCATTGTTCCTTCTTCCAGTCATTAATTTGCATAGCCCTTGACCTTTCACTATAGTGGCTGGCTTGAATTCAAGGTCGTATTCTTGAAGGGTCGTGACCTAGTTGCCCCTTCTTTCTCCTAATTCTTTTTGAATGAGAAGGGATCTTACAGCTAGGTAAGGGACTATTACCTTGGTCCGATTCTTCAATATATAAGGCCTGAATTGTTTTACTACCTTAAACACTGCGTAAGCCTGCTTATCAATGGCTGGGTAGTTTAATTCAGCTCCTTGTAGCCCGGTGCTCATAAAAGAGATTGGGAATTCATCACCCCCTTCTTCCTTTTGCGTGAGTACAGCTGCTAATGAATCATCGGACGCAAAAGTATACAAAATAAAGTCCTTGTCAAAGTCTGGACTTTTAAGAGATGGCGCATGTGCAACAGTAGTCTTGATTTTATTGAAAGCATTCTTTTTAGTCTTAGTCCACTTAAACTGTGCATTTTGCTTGACCATCTGCTGTAATGGTTTAACAGTCTGGGCAAAATCAGGCACAAACCTACGTACGAAGTTTATTGTTCCCATGAAGGATTGCATTCCTTTTTTATTATGGGGCATGGGGATTTTTTCAATGGCTTTGATTCTTTCTGGGTCTATAGATATACCTATCTTTGAAACTATATTCCCCAATAACTTGCCTTCGGTGACTGCGAATACGCATTTCTTAGGATTGAGGGAAATGCCATACTTTCGACAGCGCTCAAAAATTCGCTTGAGGTGGAACGCGTGCTCCCCCCTTTTCTTCGAAAATATTGTGATATCATCAAGGTAGACCACTACACTTCATCCAATCAGTCCGCGGAAAGCTATGTCCATAGCTCTCTGAAATGTCGTGCCAGCATTAATCAGTCCAAAAGGAATTCTTCTATATGCGAAAGTTCCCCATTTAGTTCTGAATGTTGTCTTCAATCTATCTTCCTCGTCCACTAACACTTGGTTGTAGCCAGAGAATCCGTCTAACAATGAAAACAATTCAGAACCAGAAACCATCTGCAACAATTGCTCCATGGGAGGCACCGGATAGTTGTCTTTGTCTGAGGCGCGGTTTAAGTTTCTGAAGTCCACGCACAGTCTGATTTCTCCCGACTTTTTTCTGACCGGCACCAAATTTGACACCCATTCTGAATGCCGAACTTTAAAAATAATCCTAGCGTCCAGTAATTTTTTTACCTCACTTTGAATCAGTGGCTCCAACTTTGGGTGCATCCTCCTTAACGGCTGTTGATATGGCTTGGCTCCTGCCTTAATAGGGATGACATGCTTGATAATGTTGGTGTCATAGATATTCAAATCTGTGTATGTCCATGCAAAGATATCTTTGTATTGTTTAAACAGACTGAGGAACCTGTCTCTTTCCGCCGGTGAACAGCATTTGCCGAGGTTCACGAACTTGGGATCCGTTTCAGTCCCTAAGTTTATTAGCTCAAACTGTAGCGTTGAGCTATGTGTCTTCACATTAGCAGGTCTTCTAAATTTTTCGTTCAAGTCAAACATCTTCTCTAGTGTTTTGACCCCTTTGGGAATGAAATTGTCATATTTCATTTCAGCCTGATGTTCCTCATCGTCGATAATGGCCCCTTTAAAGGCCTCGTCATTGGTCAAGCATTCGATTATTTGCTGATCATCGTCAAATACTTGCAAGTTGGTAATCATGTCGGGTACAGATGGCCTGAAAAGCAGTTCAATAGAGCATTTGTTATTAGTGGGAACCAACCTGGTGGCTGATGTAGCTAGAAGATCAGCGGCTGCATTTTTTATTCTTGGGATTGAAATAATGTTAAATGCATGAAAACATTTAAGCAACTCCCATACCTCGTTTTGGTAAGCTTTCAAATGAGGGGAAACACAATGTATTTGATTTCTTATTTGCTTTACAACTATTTTCGAGTCCCCCAAAACTTTTAAATTACTAACATGTAGCTCGATTGCTTTCTTGATTCCCTACAGCAGTGCTTCATATTCAGTCGTATTGTTAGTACATTCGAACTCTAATCTACAGGATAGGAAGTGCTTTTTTTTTGTGGATCAATGAGGACGCAGCCGGCCCCTGACCCTTCTAACGTTTTCGAGCCATCAAAAAACAAAGTCCAAAACACATTATCTACTGAAACAGAATTTACTCCTACTGCTAAATCTACTATTTTACAGTCAAACTCATCAGCCTGAGAAAAACGAAGGAGATCAGGCTGGGTGTCAGATGTGTCGCTGGCCTCTTCTGCTTGATAATTCCCTGGTTCCAGTTCGAGAAAGTAGTTTCCCAACACAGATTCGACTGGTATGTTCTTCTCATTCAATTGAGTAACATTGTGCTTCATGTGAGGTTCTCCCAGAACCTTAATCTGATTGGGACTCCCTTTGTATGGCAGCCAAAGATGTGACCAATCTGAGGCGAAATATCCATTCAACTTAGCTGACCAATTTCTTCTCAACACCAGGCCGTAAGCGTCTGGTATATCAGCCACCACGATGTTAATAACTTGGCATACTCTGTCATCAGATGCTAGGCGGATTAGGACATCTTCCATTTCACCAATCACCTTAACGTCTGTCCTATCCAACTGCACCACCCTCCACGTGGATGGCTTAGGTTGCCCGTTTATTTTCTTACATACTGATATGGGCATGACATTTATTGACGCTCCTAAGTCTACCAGACAATTGTGCACGTTATGATTAAAGATTTCGAACGTCAGGAGGAAAGGTGGATGTTTAGTTTTAGACATACCTCCGGTACTATCTTCTCCAATTTCTTCTTCATCTCGAGGTTGATTATCGGCGGGCAGCTTTTCTCCTGATGTTTCAAGTGCCTTTAACAACTTTTCTTTCTACTGGGGTACTTTGCACATTTCAAACAGCGGGTCATTTGCCTTTATCTTCTTTAAATCTTCAACAAGGTCATATTCAATTTGTTGTTTAATGGACTGAGATTGATCAGCACTCACCTTCTCTTTATTTGGTTTAGGAAACGTTTTGTTCTGTTTAGGATCTTGGCTGGTAATGGTGAATTCCGGAATCTGATCAGCCAAGGATTTATCTTGAAACTTCTTCTTGATATTTCTTTGCAACCTTCGGATCTTTGGGAGCAGAAGACTGTCATCACTAACCGTACCTTTTCTTCTAGTTGTCACGTTAGCTTCCCTGATGTCTCTGTGTCCTTGAGTATTTTCCTCTTCTGCATCTAATAAGGAGACCGAATTCCATAATGCCATGGTCTCTTCTTCCTGTTCTTTTGTAGAAGTAGAAGCGGTACTTTCTTTCTTTTCATCATCATCTTCTTCTGTTAATCTCGAATCCAACATCTGGTTCATGACCAATGTCATTGAATTTATCCATTGCAGACAATTCTTTTCGGAATGAGGCTGTTGATGAAAGGTACAGAAATTTTCCATCCCTATCTCAGTTAGATTCATGGATGCATATTTTTGAGGAGGAGGTTGGGGTTGATTGCTGTCACCTCTTCTCTTATAATATGGCCTGAAGAACTTCTGTGCTTCTTTTTCTTTTTCTAAGTCTATGATCTTATTGGACAACTTTTGCATCATTTTAGCCATGCTTTCATAATCTGGGGTCTTTTCTTCTTTAGGCTTAGTGAACAATAAGGTTTTTCTGCCCGCACCTTTCTCTCCTGATTGCTTTGGATAGTCTTCAATGCTTTCTCTTTCTACTTCCACCACTTCTGCTTCTTCATAGGTTTCTGTCAAAGTAGGCTTGGCCCTACCTTTCGCAAACATGGCCAAGTCAGGGCCCAACGCTAAAGTGTAGTATTCAATCAGTACTTTGTCTGAAGGCTTATCTGTTTCCGAGAAATTTTTAAGATATGCTGCAAACCTTTGTGTGAAACTGTGCACTTTTTCCTTTTTCTCTTTCTTCAATGCACACAGTCCTTTCATGAGGGCAGCGTGAGTCTTTTGGACTACGTACTTGCTCCTGAACATTCTTTCAAAGGTATCCCAGTCTGGGATAGAGTTGGCGGGAAATCCAAAATACCAAGAGGCCGCAGCTCCCTTGAGGGTATGCGGGAAAAGTCTACAAACCAGATCTTCATGTTCCCCCGCCCTTAATCCTTCTATGGCTAGATAGAAACTCTGCAAATGATCATCTACTAATATCTTCTCATTGGGATCAAATTTAGGCAACAACTTCTCAAAGGCTTGAGGAAGGTCATGCAAAGGGGGGGTGAGGTTTAGGGGTGATCTGGCTCTCCATGCCGGTGGTGATGGATTTGGTGGTGGGGGCGGAGGTATGTTTGCGTTAACTCCGGCCATGAGTAAAGGTGGTGACTGTGGAGGTGAACCAACAGGGGTATGAACAGGAGAAATGTAAGGGGTTTCTGGGCCTTCTTGATTCAAGGGTAGCTCAACTTCTTGTAAGGCAGTCTCTACCAGCTCTTCCCAGTCTCCAACCAGTACCAAATCTTCCACTATGGGACGGTCTTTATTCTTGTATTCTCTTCTTGGAAATTCGTGAATAATTGGAAACCCTCCAATATTCTTTACATAAGCACGAGTGTGTCTTCTCAGATCATTAACAATTTCGTTGCGAACAAGATATAGATGTTCTCTGTTTTCTTCTTCCGGAATTGGATTACGTGGTCCACTACTTTTAGAACTGTAACCAGCGGAATAATCTCTGAAAAACGGGTTTCCTCGGCCAGCCATGCACTGGCTGCCCTCTTTCTAGCGCCAGTACTGTTGAGGCCTGGAAAACCGCAGGCGGCAATAGTAAGGGATTCTCCCCAATCAACGTTCCCAACTAGCCCGTTGACTGTTTGGAATAGGGAATCCGTCCAGTTTGCGGTCCGGCTACCGTAGGTCAAGAAACGAAAACTGAAGCTTTATCGGTTGCGGCCCGGCCCACCGAGTTTTGTATTTTGACTTAAAGAAATGATATGCAAGTGCCTAACTAAATGCAGGGGGTCAAGATGCAGGGAACGGTCACAACGTGATGCGCAGGTTCTTACCTCTCGTCTTGTGCTCGCAAGCAACCAAACCAGATACAAAAAGAAATAAACTAACTATCTAAACTATCCCTAGGGAGCAAGGTTATCATTTTGGATGAGCAATACATTTCCACATACATTAAGAGGAATCACAGATAGCTGATACTTCTTCTAAAGAACATGAACGATTACAGATAATTAAATAACCGGATAGCCGATCATTTTTTGACAACATTTATTGCTCATGGTGAAAAATATCCCAAAAACTACTGAAGAACATTTAACCAGAACATAGGTTTAGAACATTAAATACTCTTACAGCAAATGAAAACACAGCTGAAAACGAAATAGTTCCTCTTCAACATTATTCATTGAGTTGCGCTGATACATTCCACTTTTCACTCTCTCCGATAGACAAATTTGCAGTTTCCTTTGCAAAACGAAGTAGTTCCTCTCACAAGCAAACATTTACAAAACTTTTCCAGGGGAAAAAGCCCTTTCTCATTCCTACTTCTAAATATTTAAACTAGAACTGTTGCCCCCTGGGCTGCCTTCCAGCGTGTGACTTTTCAGTTTCTTCAACGCTTCATATTCCGATCTTTTGTCAGCATGTGATCATGAAACACTTGGTAACTGATCCGTCTCTGGGAACACGCCTTTACAGCTCCGGACTTCGTCCTCCATTCGCCTCATTTCAGTCATACATCCGCCAAATGGGTTAGTCTTTCTTCTCATCGTGGTAGATTGACCGGTCGCCTGGAAACTGCCTGCATTCAATTTAAGAGCATGATTTAAACAACAACTATTATCAATTAACCATCATTCCACAAGGAAATGGCCGAGCGAACCACATCCGGGCCTGGCAATATTCTATGGTTGCCGACGGGAAAAACAAGTCAGTAGTCAGAAAGAAGCGAGTTCGGGAGCCCGGAGGAACAGCCAGCCGCAACGTCGGGTGGGACTCAAGTCGCAGCCAAGCAAACGCGGGCGGGATAGGCCACAAATCGGATGTCGAACGTTTTTAGTTTCGGACATCAGAAGACTCTAGGAGCCACAACGGCGGAGGAGGAGAGTTAGAGGATACGCGGAGCGGATGGGAAAACTCAGTCGGACGTTGGACGACACTCAGATCGGGAGCTGACTATCTCTTCCCGGTCGCAACGGTGGGTGAGCAGAAGCTACGGACAAGCGATTTATAGTTAACATAAATCGGGCGCCGGACGGTTTAGGAAATTGGACGCTGGAACGATCTGGGAGCCGCAACGACGGTGGAAGAGAAACTCATAGCTTTCGACCTGAAACTAAAAGGGAGCCGATTACAGAAAAAACCAAGTATTCAAACAGTTTTAATTATCAGGCACGGCTAGGTTCGTTCTTTCCACGAAGAGGCAACTCTAAAGAGCAAAGATCTCCCCTTTTTCACCAGCATACCAGGAATCCATGACTCAAACCAAAACTGAACGAGGAAAACATAAACCGACTGACATTCATCTTCGAAGTAAAACAGAAAACAGATATGCCTGAAAGGCTCAAGCCTTTAACGATCAAACCAAGTAAAATGATGAGGAGGGGCCCAGAGTTTAAGTAAAAATAAATTCGGGGAGAATGGTTGCGGCAGCAACAGAACTAAGTTAGAATCCATTTTTGATATTGTTTCCAAGAAACCAACGGCCCAACTTAGATTTCAAGATAGCTCATCGATCAGTAATGAGCCCCAGGTTTGGAATGTGCAAGTTCCCCCAACTGCGATCGACGCAGGAAATGTAGAAGGTTCTCAGCAATCGCACCCAATATAGAGCATGACTTTGGACCTGAACAAGCTGTCCACTATAGAATTGGTTGAGTTGCAGCATGGCACCACACTAGAGTTGGCGGCATGATAGCAGGCATTGACGGCGGGTTATGTTGAAGCCCAAGATTTTGCTGAGCAGCTGAAGAAGGATGCCATGGAGCTGCACCAGGTCTGTGTGCAGTTGGATGAAGAAAAAATACAAGAAATCAACACACTCAAAGCGACACAAGCTGAGATGTAGTGAAAGACTGCTGCAGAGATTACAGATCTCAAGAAGGCGTAGGATTGCTTGATTGTGGAGCAAGCGCAGCTATGTGCGCGGTATAGCGAATTGGAGCAGGCTATCTCTGCGGTCTGTCAGGACATGTTTGACACCACCACCGAGCTCACCCTAGTCGAGAAGGCCCAACGAATGAGGTAGATCTTGGTTCAACTTCAGTACCATAACTTGCTTCTTTAAGCTCAAGCATAGCCCACTACCCTCCTGGAGCAGGTTGCAGAGAGTAAATCCTCCCTTGAGGAAATCGCTACTCATTTTGGCCACATGGAGCAAGAGGCCAAATCTATTATGGAGGAAACCACGCAGTTCTAGCAGATTATTGTCTAGGATGAGTAGCTAGACCAACTCATTGTGCAAGTGTAGGAAGCATAGGGTCAATTGACAACTTTGAAGTCAGTGCTGGAGGCCATGCCGCTGATGGTACAAATTACCTGGACCGCTGAGTTGAAGGATCTCCAGCAACGCGCTGCCCATGCCCAAGAGCACTAGCAAAAGCATCGAGAGCAGCTCGATGAATTCCAAGATCTTGGCGGCCAATTGGTTGTTAAATCTATCGCCACACTTTAAGCTATTCGGGAGAGTTGGAAAATGGTCAACAACAAGGATATTGAGGAGAACCCAGTCCAACAAATGGTGAGTAATTTTTAGAATACCATTGCTAAAGTGGAGGTCTAAGTTCCAGACGTCGCCCAACAATTTGTCGATTTTAAGGATAAGAGTGTCGCATACACCTTGTCAACTTGACGTGGCTCAAGGATGAGCCACAAAACTGTGTTGGGGGCTTGTTGGAAAGGGGTTGGGGAGAGTGAGTTGCGCAGCATCGCGGTAGCTACACAAGCTCATGCGGCACCGCACAAGGGCTGTTTAGCACGATGAGCAGAAAAGTAACCACTTTTTGAATATTTTATGTATATGTGGGCCCAATTTTGTTGTAATAGGTCAGTAGGGGTTAGAAATTAGTTAATAGTGGACCCTTGCAGTGAAGGCGTAATCCTATTTATAGATCCATTTTTGTAACAATAATCAGACATGATTTTGGCATTGCATCTGGTGCACTCTGTGCTGGAGACTATTCTGTCTTGACTACAATTTTGTCTGGGTTTCTTTTGATGCACTCTCCGGTTTTGGAGAAGGATGGTGTAATGTGGTACGTTTGCAAAAGATTAATATAATATGTGTTGTGTATGGTTCAATCTTTATCTGTTGTCTGTTATGATGTAGCAGTACCACTTTTTGTTATAATGCAATGTGATTTATGTAGATCTGTTCTGATGTTATGATTCTGCTTCTAATACAATGATGCGACTTAGTTTCTCCTTGCCCTGTTAATGCGATATGTTGAATCTTTGTGACTGTTGAATGCGGTATGATGTTTCATGATTAATGCTATGATAAGATAGGGTGATCACATAAGTCATGGTCCCCCCCAGTTGGATCCCCATGTCCTCCTTCCCCACTGTCGAAAGCTCGGTTCTGACAGCTCTCCCTTGAACGCCTGGGATGAGACCTCGTATGATTTGCAGAAGTTGCTGGGAAGGGTAAAACTTGTTCAGGCCGGTGCTCAGGGAGATCGCGCTGCAGGACGTCGATAGAGCTGGAACCCTTGTCAACAAGGCTTTGTTGGTGGGTTGCGCCAATAGGCCTGAGGTAATATATATGATCATCTATATGTATGGAATAATTCTTATGAGTATGATATGATAAGATGGATTAATAATATGCATATGTAACATGCATTAATTATTTAATGAGAATGAGAATAAGCATAGAGAAATAAAACATGAATTTCCCATGCAATTTTCTGAGTGAAATCAAGTTATAAATCTTCAGTAAAATATGAATGCCTCAATCAATTTCTTAGTCAAAGCCTAATTTTAACTATTGATGAATCTAATCAGTTAAGTAAAGAATATTTTAATGTTCAGCAATCAACATGCATCAGTTAACTAAAGAGATCCATGAAAAAATTAAAAATATAAATTGTGCATGGATGGCACTAAGAGTGAAGCATTGATGACACTCAAGTTATCCTGTTAACTAAGTGATCAATAATCAATCAAAGATTGAGTTCAGTTCACATTCAATTAACATTCAATTCAAGTTAGTTAACATTAAGTTCAAGTAAGTTAACATTTGGCTCAAGATAGTTAACATTCAATTAAATTAAGTTATCATTAAGTTCAATTCAGTTAACATTTAGTTCAAGTAAGTTAACATTTAGTTGAATTCAGTTAACATTTAGTTCACTTTTAGTTCAAGAAACTGAACATTCAGTTAGAGCTAATTGAGGAAAGGAAGGACACTAATGTTTGCATGGAGGGATTTCTAGTTAGCTCCTCCTTATGAATGCACTATGTGGTACGCTCAATGTGTTTACTAAGCCTCCTATGCGCTACTTTCTGCATGCTAGGATTTTTGGCTTGTTATTAATATGCTAGGCATATGGAATGTTCAATACAATTGCATATAGTTGCTTTTGCAGGGTTACATTGGATATCTCTTTTCTACCGTTGAGGTGATATCTCTTATCGGGAAATATCCTTATGTGTTGTAAGCCATTCTCTACAAATCTCTCTATCATACTCAAATAATTGTTGGGTTTTTCATCCTCCATGTTTGGAGAGCTTTCGTAGGGAATATATTGTCTCTCATGGTTGATTGATTTATATGGATAATTTATGGAGATCTTTTATATGTCTGATTTATGGAGTTGATTTATGTGGCTGATATATTTGTGATATTTACTTGTGGATGATATATTTATGATATTCACATGTGGATGATATATTTATGATATTCACATGTGGATGATATATTCATATGTGGTTTATTTATGGGATACATATGTGTTTAAATTAATCGATAAAAATTTTAAAGTTCAAGCTTCTTCAATTTTTCTCAAACATCAACAATGCCATATTGTGAGGAAAGGATATTAAGATCGACAAGCATTGATGTTGATAATCAAATATTGTCCGATTCATTTGGATAATCCATTTTGTTCTATCTTGATTATGGTATGTAGATTTATGCACATATAAAGTTGTGCATAGATTCTTATTGATTTTATTTTAATGAAACATTGCAATTTTTAATTTAATATTTTTTTTCTAGAGGAATATTTAAATAGATTGTCTCAATAGAATGCTCGAATGAGGCCATTTGATCACCATTGAAGGAAAATGGATAGTTGTATTGCTGTAGAGGATTCTCCCATATCATCCTTTGGGAAACATCAATCCCGGCAACCTTATGTTGGTATAATTTTGTGTAAAATTTTATTATGTTAATATACATCAATTGTAGATTCACATGTTCAATAAGTTTGTGTCTTTTCACATTGGTGTTTGTTTTTGTAGTAGATCAAGGTTTACAAGAGGCTCGTAATTAGTTTGGGGAAGAAGATCAACATGCTATCAATTCTTAGGCGAGGGGAGAAGGTCGAGCAAGGAGGATAACTATTGAACAAGATGTGGGGTGTACTCCCATAAAAAATTATCTGTCAAATATGTTTGAGGATATTTCATGGGAAATTGATGGTTAACAATTTAACTTTCAGTGGTGTGCATCTCACCATGTGAATTTGAAGGGTGATCCTGCTAGATTGGATCTCCCTACAAAGAGAAAACAAAGTTTGGATATTGTTTTGCACTCGTTGGAAAAATTCATTAATGTATATCATAGTCTTGGGCCAACTATAAATGGTTTCATTGACTTGATGTCGTAGCAGAAGGAGATGTGATGGGTATTAACAAGTGGTCCAAGGTGGATAAGAGGGTGACCAAACAACAAGCAATTCCATTGTTAAATTTTAAAGAAGGACCAAAGTTGGAAATGTTTAAAGTGGAATATTTTAAGCACCCTCACATTGAACATGTTTTGTATGATTGGTTCCTCATAGCCGATGGTATTGTTGGTGGCTAGTTTGTCAAACCCAGGGTTCAACTTACAGTACCACAAAATCCCAATAGACGTCGACATTTTGAACTCCTTATAAACAATATCGGGTCTCACTAGAGATATGTGTAGGAACTATAGAGACACTATAGGGATGTGCATGAGATGAGGAGTTCTCTCTGATCATTATAACATTCACTCCTTCATTTAACCATGTATTCAACTATTGAATAATTACCATACTTTCACCCATCAAGACACTGCACAAGGAAAATATGAGATAACAACTATATCATATTCATATTCATATTCATAAATTAGGCACATTTCATGGCTACCGATATTTCTCAATATATTAAGAATCATTATTCATACATCAAAACTACCAAAACAATGAACACCATATCATAACAAGGATCATAATTTATAGCTTAACAATAGGATATCATCTAAAAAACCCAACTCAATCATTATAAATGCATCTAAGTTAGAAATCTACATAATATATTAGAAAAAACTAACTTCAACAACTCCCACACAAAACTAACTAAACCCAACATGTTACAAAATGTTCCTTTTAATAGGCTTAGGTTCAAAACTACAAAACTTGTTGGTGGCATGCAATATCTAACTGAATTGCTTGGTGCATAGTTTCTTTTAATTGAATTGGTGTGCGACTATTTCTAACAGTATTCTCTTGACACGTAGCTACTTCTGACTGATCCAAAAATTGGGCACCAATAGGCCCCAAACACTATGATGTAGATCATCTCGAGCCACTCTTCAACCTTTGAAGATAACCTATTGGATCCATGGAAACACTATAGTTATCTTTGTTGTTAATTCAAATACCTACACCTTCAACTGACCCATGAACTATATCAGTTACTCAAAGTTAGTTTTGAACACAAAAACCTTCTCCAATGTCGTAGACTATAGGTGAGGTCATTCAAATTCGCGCCTAGTTAAATATCCTTCTTTTAATTTTCATGTAACTTGCAAAATTCCTGGTCTTGTGTTCCAACCTTTTCTTGATGGTCCATGATCTCTGTGGTAAATTGTTGATCATTGCAGCTTGTAGCTATTTTTTTTATTCAGTTTCGATATCTCCTTCATAGCCTCCATGCAGTCTGACATTGGGAGGTCAAGCAATGATTGCTTCTTCATCTTCACCTAATCCTCTAGTGTTTTGATGTGGTCCTCCTTCTGAGTGATCTTTGGTGGATCCTTTAAGTACATACACAACTTAAAGATCATGTGGAACAACTTCATCATTCCTTGGATATGTGCCTTATCTTTCTCAATTGTTTCTTAAGATTGTGCAACTGTTTGCTTAAGCATAGATTTCTAGGATATCGTATCCTTAGTATCCAAGTGTTCTTTCAACAAAGTGTTTTGTACTTGTAGTTGTTAGATTTTTATCATTTAATCAATATGATCTCAAGATCGTATCTGAGAGAATAACATGCATAGCAATCAATCACAAGACACAATAGACACAAAGATTTTCCTCGGGGAAACCATAAAGGATAAAACCTCGCAACTTCCTCAGAGATAGAATGAGCACCAATGGCAGCAGTAAAACCCAAAGACAGAAAGATGATCTCCAACATGTGTTCTCTCTCTCACTTGACTGAGATTCTCCTCTCTCACCTATGCGTTATAACTGGGTGAGTGTGTGTTTCAAATAGAAAGTCTTACTCTCTCTTTATACTAGTTTCCAACTTGACAATCACTTACCAAGGCCGAATTCTCTAGGAGAGTCTAATAAGCATAGTGCCCCACAACTGTGGGGACCTTTCCCCCTGATAAAAAAGGAGGGTCAACCTCTATGACTTTACATGAACTTATTACATTAATGATTCTCCCGATAGGAACATCGGGGACCAATGAAATACAATATATGAAATATACAAGTGAATACATTCTGAAGTTACAAATACATCAACAATCCCTCTTAACTAGGAAGGTATTCTCTAGATACAATTCATTAGCACAAGTATTCGTCACTGGATCATCACTGGATCATCATCAAAGCTGGATCATCATCACTAGATCATCATCAAAGCTGGATCATTACTGGATCATCAGCATCACTGCTTCCGCTATCTTTATCAAATGGTTCTATCTCTCAATTCTACTCATCACAGGAATTTTTACAGAGCCAACCCTTTTTCATGTTGGTTGTAGGCCTAGCCTCCATGTAGGTATTCATATTCTTCAGCACTAATATTTGACCATGGGAGGAACAAATCCAACATCCATGTCAGAAAGGCCCTCCCAACACTTATATCTGACCATGGGAGGATCACATCCAGCATCCATGTTAGAAAGGCAAACCCATCACTCAGATATGACCATGGGAGGCCCATCCTGTCACCATGTTAGAAAGGCCTAACACTTACATCCATCAGCATGGTAGGACACTCGATCTACCATCTGAGGAAAGGCCCAACACTTACATCCACCAGCATGGTAGGACACACCATCTACCATCCAAGGAAAGGCCCAACACTTACATCCACCGACATGGTAGCAAACACCATCTACCATCCGAGGAAAGGCTCTACACTTACATCCACTGACATGGTAGGACACACCATCTACCATCCAAGGAAAGGCTCTGCACTTACATCCACTGACATGGTAGGACACACCATCTACCATCCATGGAAGGTATCTACACTTACATCCACTGGCATGGTAGGACACACCATCTACCATCCAAGGAAAGGCCCATCACTTACATCCACTGGCATGGTAGGACACACCATCTACCATCCGAGGAAAGTCCCAACACTTACATCCACTGGCATGGTAGGAAACACCATCTACTATCCAAGGAAATGCTTTGCACTTACATCCACCGACATGGTAGGACACACCATCTACCATCCAGGAAAAGGCTCTGCACTTACATCCACTGACATGGTAGGACACACCATCTACCATCCAGGTGAAGGCTCTGCACTTACATCCACCAGCATGGTAAGACACACCATATACCATATGGGGAAAGTATTTATGCTTACATCTGACCATGGGAGGAACTAATCCTACCACCATGTCAGAAAGGCTCTTCACTTACATATGACCATGGGAGGAACCAATCCTACCACCATGTCAGAAGGGCTCTGCACTTACATATGACCACGGGAGGAACCAATCTAACCGCCATGTCAGAAGGGCTCTACACTTACATCCGACCATGGGAGGCCTAGCCTGCCACCATGTTGGAAGGGATTAGCACTTACATCCGACCATGGGAGGCTTATCCTTCCACCATGTCGGAAGGGCACACAGACTCATCACTTCCTCTTGGAGGGAACCTTGATATGGAGAACACCAAGATTCTCCCTGAAGTAATCAAACTTCACTTTGGCCATCTCTAGCATAGAATCACATCAAGGTTTATTACATCCAAGGATAACCTGCAATCTTCTCCAAGACTGATTACATCTGAGGACAACCTACATGACCGTTTATGTCTGAGAAACCTATGAGATTCGTCGGGATTTTATGCTTAGACAACCTGTCTCACTAGCTATGCTAGAACTCCCTCTTTCGAGAGATATTGATCTGGATCACATACTGGAGCTTCACTACTCCTCTCTTGGTTGTTCTCAGCACCATGCAAGATTCCTTCCTACTAAACCAAGATATCACACCTGATCTCATACTGAAGTAGCACCTTGAAGTTCTCTTCCTATCAATGACATTTCCTGCCCCAATCTGTATCATACATGAGCCCATACTCAACTGTACCCTTAAGGTACCTCAGAATATGCTTTGCAACAATCATGTGAACATGTCTCATATTCATCGGTAACTAGCTCAATGTGTTCACAGCAAAGCAAATATCTGGTCTCGTATTCATCAGGTACATCAAGGACCCAATCATCTGATGATACATCGTAGCATCAACCAAATCTGATGAAGCATCACTCAATAGCTTCAAGTTCAATTCCATAGGTGTGGTCATGGCCTTGCATTCCATCATCCCAAACCTCTTCAGGATCTCTACTACATACTTCCCTTGTCCCAGGGACATTCCATCTGCACTTTGTGACACCTCCTTGCCTAGAAAGTAGTGCTTCATATCCAAGTCCTTCATCTCAAACTTGGTAGCAAGTCTCCTTCATGCAAATTTAATGACTTCCTCTTTTCTATCAGGAACAAGTCATCGACATATAACAGGAGCATCACTGGTCTTTCACCTTCAACCTTGAAGTAAATATTGGAATCCTCTTTACTCTCAGTAAATCCTAGAGTCATCAATAATTTGTCCATCCTATTGCATCATGTTGAACCTCAAGATATTCTGCAGTCACTCCCTCTGAAGCGAAACATCATTCTCCCTCTTCCTTTCGTCCTCTATGCATTGAATAATTTTGTACTAGAGTGACAAGTAGCTTCCTCTACTACTAATATTATATGTATTCATCTAGGGTCACTAGATACCAAGATCCTCTATCTTGAACCTTTTCAAAATGTCTTATCGCACCCATCTATGAGCTTGTCATACTCTATAGGCTTTCATCTTCAACCTTGTAGCAAAGGTTAATATCTTCATCACTCTAGGTGATCTTCAAGCTCCTCATGTATGTGTTATCCCATGGGTGTCTTCTGAGCTTGTACAAGGCCTTCTTTAATTTGCACACATGAGTTTGCCTATCACGTGTCTTAACTTCTAGTGGATGCAAATGTCTCTTCGTAGTCTATGCCTTCTTTCCATGAGAAGCCTTGTGCTACGAATATTTCCTTGTATCCCACAATGTTGCCATCTACTAAATGATGGAACTTGCAGATACCACATCCTAGACATCATTCTTCTTGAACTGGTACTCTCCTTCCCTTTCTTCTTGGATACTTCTTCATAGCTGGAAGAATATGCATCAATGATGTCACTCAACAGTGTCACATAACTAGAGTGTGTTTGAGGCATCTTTATTTCTTTGAAAGTATCGTCATATTATTCTTCATCTTGGATTATTTATCAAACTATCGTCACTTGTTCTTTGGAACATGTCTCATCCTTCTTTTCTTGTAGGCGATTGTACGTGATCTTTCCTACAAGACAAATGCATTAGTGTATGGTTAGAAACGTTTCATGAGGCATATTCATAATGGAAAATTATTATGCATAAATATATAATCATGCAACTATTTTATCCAATACAACATTCATCCATATCTCATGGAAACTTTCTAGATGCCTTCCATCTCTACCATGAAATCATTGAGATTGTGCACTAATCCAATAAGTCAGCAAAAAGGTTTCATTCTAGATAAGTAGCAATGGAGAGTTGTATAGCACCATAAGCTACTTACCCATCACATGCATATTAGTATTATATTGTCATCAATGCAAACATTCTATCATGCATAACACATCAATTGAATATAAAAAAAACAATATCATGGCAATTGAATACTTATCTTTATTCGTTTCGTATGTAGAATCCTTCTTGAGCCTTCATCTTTATCATCTTCTTCATTCATAACATCATCATTTCTTATCCAAATGTTAAGATGGATAAGAGGCTCTTCAAGATTGAGTTCTTCATATTCCTCATCGCTTGAGGGATCTTCTTTCAATCGTGAGTGCTTGATCTTCAGTTGCTCCCATTTTCCCTTTCTCTTATTATGAGCTGAGCTTCTTCTTGTGTGCACTCTTCCCAGAGTCTGCTTAAAGTAATCACTTCCTTCTGGCACACATTCCTTGAATGAATGAATTCCATGATCTTGGGAATCCATTTAAGGTGGTTATCACAATTTCTGTATTCTCTACTTCTTCATCCACTGATTCAAGTTGTTCTTTGATTTGAGAGACCCTTGTAAAGTATGACTGTATGGTCTCTGCATTCTGGATCTTTACATTCTTCAACTGGTTTCTCAAAGTCATATTCCGATTTATGGTTTTCCCTTCAAATTTCTTGGTCAAGGAATCATCCATGTCTTTAGGTGTCTTTAGGGAAGACACTTGTGGTATAAGGTGATCCTTGATTGAATAAACAATGATCTTCTTGGCCTTGACCAAGTTCTTCTTATGTAAGGATTTAGCCTCATCTCCCTCTGGAACTAGAACCTCTCCACTTATGTAGGTGTCCAATTCATTTTCTTCAAGAACCAGTGAAAAATTATACTTCCATGCTCAAAAATTTTCATCTTCACCAAGCTTGTTATGAAGCTAGTGTGATAGGCCATTTTGAAATGAGAACCTCAAATGTAAATAGAAAAAGATTAGATCTTACCAATTCGAGGTGTCCGGATCTGGCTGATCTAAGGTTTGTCAAAGAAACCCTAATTTTCAAAAATTAGAATCTTTTTAATCTGATTGGATAGAAAGATGTGCCTCCTGAAGGAGAATTGAGAAACATACTCATTTTCACAAAACTGTGATCAAAACTACAAAATATATTATGCCCTAGTTTTCTTCAATTTCTTCTCAAGAATTGCCTGATATTGTTTCTGCAATATATCCAAAAGTGCTGCTCCTCTATGTCTAAAACTTTGCACTAAGGTATCCTCATCTATCCTATTTCAAACACCATAGGATTTTCCAGAATTGGTTTCACCGATTGGGACTTATGATATTTTTCTCAAGGTGACTTATTTAAGGACTTTTCAGTATAGAAAACTTGTATGGACTTCCACGTGTCACTGTTTTATCATCAGGGTCTGAAAATTTTACCACATAAATTAAATTCTGTTCCCTTTTTGGAACATCTTGTGAAATTTCATTTGGACCTTCGTATCCCGAGATATAGCAATTCTCCCTGGGTTCCATGTTTAGGGATGAATCCTGGAAGAGGCTGGAACCCTGATTTGGAGGAATCATCTCCCAGAATATAGAGAATCTGAGGATGAAAATTTTACACATTTTTAAGTACGAACATTTATTTGTCGTGTAAAATGTTCGTCTTCTTAGCCTTCTCCAATATTTAGATATAGAGAATGTACCAAAACTACCAATTTTAGTATTTTAGGGGTTTTCAGGCCCGGGGGCAAAATAAGGGTTTGACTTTCCCAAAGTTTTACCCAACCAAAAAATTTGATCTTGGTCTCTAAATTTGGATTTTGAGGAGGAGATAAATCCTATGCTGGGATCATTCAAAAATTCCACTTCTTTTAAAATCCCTTATTTCCCGCAGCAGTGACAGGTCAAAAACTGAAAAATGCCCGGAATCAAATTCTGCTTCGACAGAAAGACGTGCCCTTCAATGGAGAGTTATCCTAGCCTCATTTTGTTGATGATCTATGGAGAGAGACCCAAAAATTAATAATCCCTATCTTCTATAGCTGCACAATGTCTTCTTCTCAGGTTAGCTCTGATACCATGTTATATTTTTATCATTTAAGAAATATGATCTTAGGATCTTATCTGAGAGAATAACATGCACAACAATCAATCACAAGAGACAATAGACACACATATTTTCCTTGGGGAAACCATAAAGGAGAAAACCTCGCAACTTCCTCATAGATAGAATGAGCACCAATGGCAGCAGTAAAACCCAAAGACAACCTACTGTATTTGAAAGATCAAACGCTAAGGATTACTAGATCTGTTCTTAAAGAAAAGAAAATCAGTTTAATGACCACTATCTTACTGTCAAACTCAATTTAACCTACAGTAACCTACAACAATCTTTCAAAGCAATATGAAACTACAGTAATCTTTTAAAACAACACTAATCTTCCAAAGAAATACTAAACTACAACAATCTTGTAAAGCAACACTAATCTTCCAAAACAATACTAGGCTATAGCTATCCTGTAGAGAAAACAGCTTGTTAAAAAGTACTTAACAAATGAAAACCCTAGTCCCAATCTTGCCTACCAATGAATATGCTGAGTTAAGGCTGTAATCCTGATGATAAACTTAGACAAACAAACAAGTAATGTTCGAAATGAAGTAAAACTTAAATCAAATCCATCACACGGTTTGTAAATACCATAACCCTAAACAATAATCATAACCATTAATACACAATCCACACTGAAAACCAGAAAGAGTTTTAAATACAAACTGTTCCTAAATCTATTCAACAAGCTAAATCAATTGCAAATGACTAATAATCTGCAGACATGCATTCTATTCCAATTCACAGATGATTAAAACCATCAGCATTCTATAAAACAGTATCAAAGGAAGAAAAACGTTACTCTACTACTGCAAAATACACAATACTGAAGTACCAGAGTTTGGTGTTGAATGTGGGCCCTGCCCTCAACGCCTAACAATCTTAAATCACAGTTTTAATGAAGATAATCACTGAATCTATTGATAAAATGAAGTTTTTACAGTCCTCTTTTTTTGAGTATCCCCTTCTCAAGCTTTATTTATACATGAACAGATAGACAAGGCCCATCCCAAATATCTGAAATTTGTGCAACTACCCAGAAAACGGCCAACACCAAATCTGGCAAAACCATGTCTGTTCCGGAAAGGATTTCTCCAAATTCATTGAGAAATTCTGAAAACTGCCCGCTAGTAGGGGTAAAAAGGGCCATTTGTGAAGTGGGTTTCGAACCGTTTTGAATAAATCCCAACCGATTGCTCAGAAATTGAGCCCGAAATCAGGTTCCTGATCAAGGACGGGAATGCCACTTTGCCAGATTGCTTGAGATCCATACACTGCTAAAAATGGAGGGTAACATCTCCTTGAATGAAGGAAATCCATGAAACAGCACCTAAGTAATCTTCATCAGCATCTGGAAGGTGATGTGAATCCAAGAGAATCCCCCAAATCACTAGTTCAGCCAGCATAAGTCTTCCTTGGAATGCCAAAACAAGCGTGGAGTCGGGTAGCAAAAGATCCCTGCATAGAAAAGAACAAAGACTTATTACTTGACCTATTATTAAATGAAACTTGAACGCCCTATTATATGTATAAAACAAAGCAAAGTAATGAACAAGCACTTGAAAAGTCACTTACCAAAACTTAGCAACGTTGATCTCCAAAAAGGCATGACCATGTACAAAACAACACTAATAAAACTGATTATTATTTGGTTTCATAAGACTTAGGCTAGAAAATATTGTACTGGACAGTCAAAATAGGAGACCAACACCTCTCACCATGACAGAATGGATCATCCCTTACATCTGACCATGGAAGGAACCTAATCCTCTCACCATGTTAGAATGGCTCTAGGTCTCATCATTTCCCTTTGGAGGGAACCTCGATCTAGAGAACACCAATATTCTCCTTGAAGTAATCAAACTTCAATCTGGCCAATGGCTTCATCAACACATCAGCTATTTATTCGTCCATCGCAACATACTGGAGCTTCACTGCTCCTCTCCGCACCATATCCCTAATATAGTGATACTTGATCTCGATATGCTTTGACTTGTCATGGAACACTAGGTTCTTTGACAACTTCACACAACTTTGGTTGTCGCAATATATACAAGTAGCATCCAACCGAAGATCAAATAAATCAGACAATATATTTCTCAGCCACACTACCTCGCAACAAGCTGAACAAGCTGCAACATATTCTACTTCAGCTATACTTAGTGCCATACAGGACTACTTCCTGTTAAACCAAGAGATCACACTTGATCCCATACTAAAGAAGCATCCTGAAGTACTCTTCCTATCGATGGCACTACCTGCCCAATCTAAATCAACATAACCCTCTAGGTTAATCTTTTGATTTTCCTCGTACTTGAGCCCATAATCAACTGTACCCTTCAAGTACCTCAGAATATGCTTTGCAGCAATCAAGTGAACATGTCTCAGATCTGTCAGGAACTAGCTCAAGGTGTTCATAGCAAAGCAAATATCTAGTCTCGTGTTCGTCAGGTACATCAAGGACCCAATCATCTGACGATACATTGTAGCATCAACCGCTTCTGATGAAGCATCACTCAATAGCTTCAGGTTTAATGCCATAGGTGTGGTTATGGCCTTGCAGTCCATCATCCCAAATCTCTTCAGAATCTCTACTGCATACTTCCCTTGTCCAAAGAAGATTCCATCGGCATTATGCCACACCTCCATGCCGAGGAAATAGTGCATCATACCCAATTCTTTCATTTCAAACTCGGCAGCAAGTTTCCTCTTCGTATCAGCAATCAACCCATCCATACATATTGTTACAAATAGATCATCCACATGTAGTAGGAGTATCACTGGGTTGCCATCTTCAACCTTGTAGTAAAGGTTGGAGTCTACTTTACTCTTGGTAAATCCCAAACTAGATAGGAAGCCATCAATTCTGTCGTACCATGTCCTAGGTGCCTATTTCAAACTGTACAGGGCTTTCTTCAATCTACACACATGAGACTCCCTATCATGTGTCTCAAAACCGAGTGGTTGCTCCACATACACTTCCTCTTCTACTACACCATTCAAGAAAGTAGTCCTGACATCCATCTGGTGTATCTTCCATTTCATCACTCCAGCCATAGGAAGTACTGATCTAATAGAAGTGTATCTAGCTACAGGTGCAAAATTTTCTTCATAATCCATTCCTTCTTTCTGGGAGAAACCATGATCCACAAATCTTGCTTTATATTTCTCTATGCTGCCATCTACAGCATGCTTGATCTTGTAGATCCATTTGGAAGTTACAATGGACTTCCCTTCTGGTCTTGGGACAACATCCCAAACATCATTCTTCATGATCCAATGATACTCTTCAATCATATCATCCTTCCATTCTTTCCTTTCTGCCGCTTGTTCATAGTTGGAAGGTTCTTTATCAATAATGTTACATAGCAAGGCTACGTAACTGGAGCAGGACCTAGTTCTCTTTCTTCCTCTGTGTGTTTCTTCTGATGCTCCATATCTTCCTACACCTTGGATAATTTCATGTACCCAAGCAAGTTTCCTCTTATGAGGATTCTTCTCCTGAGGTGGATCTACAGGTTCTTGAGGTTCTTCTAATTCTCAATCTTCTTCTTGAATTTCTTCGTTCACGGTTGTATCATGAATTCTGGGTGCTCTTGTTTCTTCAGGTTCTTCAGCTGGTCTCTTCCTGGATTTGATGTAGGATGAATCTTCGTCAAATTTTACATCTCTGCTGATGTCAATCTTCTTGAACCCTAGGAAGTATATTCTGTAAGCCTTCGAGATTTCAGAGTATCCCACAAATATACCCTTCTTTCCTGAAGGATCTAACTTCATCCTCTTTTCTTTCGGAATGTGTATGTATACAGCACAGCCGAATATTCTGAGATGGTTGACTTCTGGTTTCTTGCTGGAGAAGACTTCTTCAGGTGTCTTGTTCTTGAGCACTCTGTGTGGAGTACGAATCTATACATACACCGTTGTTCTGGCAGCTTCTGCCCATAGATGCATGGGAATATCTTGATCATGAAGCATGACCCTGGCTGCTTCCATGATCATTCTATTCTTTCTTTCTACAATCCCATTCTGTTGTGGATTATATGGAGTGGATAACTCCCTCTTAATCCCTAAGTCTTTGCATAGCTCTTTGAATTCATTTGATGTGAATTCTCCGCCATTATGTGATCGAAAGGTCTTGATCTTATTTTCTGTGTGATTCTCGATCAAGGCTTTGAATTCCTTGAACTTGTTGAATACTTCATCTTTATTATTCATAAAGTATATCCATGCCTTTCTAGAAAAATCATCAATAAAAGAAACATAGTATACATACCCGCTTAGTGAACTGGATGACATTGGACCGCATAAATCAAAGTGGATGATTTCCAAGATTCCTTTTTCCTTTCTCTCACTACTTGGAAATGTCTTCTTTGTGTTCTTCCCTTTCACACATCCTTTGCATACACCTTCATGTTTTGTTTGCATTTCTGGGAGACCTTCAACAGCTTTGCTTGCAAGTGGTAGTGCTCTGTAATGCACATGTGCAAGCCTTCTATGCCAAAGCTCATTTGGTTCTACCGAGTCATGAACCAAAAAAAATTCTAGTTGGCCCTTCAATTTGTATAGTCCTCCTTCTTGTTCCCCAATCACTACTACATCATCGAAATACTTTCCCTTTGACCACATGAGGACTTGGCCATCTACAAATGCAACCCTCGTTCCTTTTGCATACAATGCGGATATGGAGAGGAGGTTCTTCTTTAGTCCAGGTACAAACAATACATATTTCATCTTGATAGACTTTCCAGAGTCTAGCTTGTATGAGGATTCACCACTACCTTTTATTGGATACTGGTAGTCATCTCCGATTTTCACCTTGTGAGGTGATTCATGTTCAGATAGTTTCACAAAGGATTCCTTGAATCCTATCATATGTTTGGAAGCACCACTATCTATAAGCTAATCATTGCTGCCATGTGTGATAGTTCCCGTGAGAGCGGAAATCAGAACATATTCTTCATCACTTGAAGAATCATCACTGTCTTGTCTGTTTTTCTTTCTGGAAGGTTCATCATCCTCTGCAGCATGAGCATGATGTCTTCTCTTGTTTCCCTTCTTCTTGTGAGAGCTACTTTTGTTTCTAGGACAATCTCTAGCAAAGTGTCCTCTTTCATCACATGTATAGCAAATGAATTTAGACTTGTCTCTAGGCTTTCTAAAGTTATTCCTTTGATGAGAGTACTTACCTCTGTGGTGTCTAGATCTAGTTTTCTTGGATTGTACTATGAGAGCTTGATCTTCACTTCCCATCTTTTCTTCTCGAGCTGCTATCCGAGCTTCTTCTTGAGAGCATTCTTCCCATAGTCTATTGAACTTGACTAACTTCTTTCTGGCATACATCCCTTGAACGAAAGAGTCCCATGTCCTAGGGAGACCATTCAAGGTGGTCATTACAATCTCTACATTCTCTACTTCTTCATCTACTGCTTCAAGTTGTTCTTTGATCTGGGAGACCCTTGTGAAGTATGACTATATGGTCTCCGCATTCTGGATCTTGACATTCTTCAATTGGTTCCTCAAGGTCATCTTCCGGTTTATGTTCTTTCCTTCAAACAATTTGGTTAGGGCATCAAACATAGCTTTAGGTATCTTTAGGGAGGACACCTATGGTATGAGGTGATCCTTGATTGAATCAGCAATAATCCTCTTAGCCATAACCAACTTCTTCTTGTGTAAGGCCTTAGCCTCATCTCCATCTGGAACTAGAATCTCCTCATTGATGTAGGAGTCCAACTCATTTTATTCCAGGACGAGGGAGATCCTACACTTCCAAGCTCGAAATTTATCAACTCCCTCAATATTTTCATCAAGCTTGGTATGATCAGACATCTTAACTAAGAACCTCAAATGGAAATACAAAAGATTTAGATCTTACCAGGTTAAGATGTCAAATTTGGATTCGGAGCTGAGTTTCTGCAGTGCTAGTTCAGGAGCAGATTAGGGTTTAACTTTCCCAGAGTTCTGTCCAACCAAATGCTTTGATCTTGATCTCTAAACTTTTATTTTGAGGAGGAGATCAATCCAGGCCTCGGATCACTCAAAAATTCCACTTCTATGGAAAGCCCTAATTTTCGGCACCAATGTCGGGTCAAAAACTGAAAATGATCAAAATCAGATTCTGCTTCGATAGAAAGATGTGCCCTGGGGAGGAGAGTCAGTCTAACCTTCTTTTGCTGAAAATCTGTGGAGAGATATCCAAAAAGTAGGAATCCCTAGTTCTCACAGCTGCACAATGTCTTCTTCTCATGTTAGCTCTGATACCATGTTAGATTTTTATCATTTAATCTAGCATTAACTTAGGATATTAACTTAGAGAATAACAAGCACAGTAACCAAACACATAAGACAATGAACACAAATATTTTCCTCAGGGAAACCATAAAGGAGAAAACCCCACAACTTCCTCAGAGATAGAATCAGCACCAAATAGCAAAGCCCCAAAAACAATAAGATGATATCCCAATAGTAGTAGCCTCTTTCTTTCTAGTCCCAACAAATTCTTCTTCCTCAGCTATTAGCTACAACTGAGTTTGAGTGAGTGTGTATGAGTGTGTGATAAATAGAGAGGATCACTCTCTATTTATACTAATTCCCGACTTGACAATGACTCACTAGGGCCGACTTCTCTAGGAGAGTCTAATAACCCTAGTGCCCCGAAACTGCAGGGACTTTAACCCTTGAACAATAGGAGGGTTACCCACAATGACTTGACATGACTTGTTTACATTATATAACTTCTCGATAGGAACATCAGGGCATGACATGACTCAAATACATTATAGACACTTCCCAGAATAAACATCGGGGTACAAGACATAAGATATACAAGTGAATACATTCCGACATTACAAATACATCAACACCTAGATTAGTAATTAGGACTTCCTGCAGATTTTGTCTTTATAATTCTTTGCTCCACCTTTTCAGTGGATAAGGTAAAGCTAATCAACTAGGAAACTCTATGTTTTGTGTCCATCCCATCCTCCATGATTTTCTCTCCATATTCCATGATTATCATGTTTTTCCATCACATATGACAACTAACTCATGCTTTATCCAATTCGTGAGCTCATTGACTGATTTGGAAAGTTCTTTAGTCACCTATGGGGGTTTATCTTATTTAGTAAGTCTGTTTTATGAGCTAGCCTAAGTTGTCTCCTAAGAAACTCAATTTTAATTATCAGGGATGTATTATTTATGTACACTATGTTGATCAATAATAAATAGAAATATTTATGGATCATTCTCCACTTCTATTGTATTCATTCTCATTATTTTTCTCTCTAACTTCTTCCTTGTGCATGCTTGTGAAAAATATTTTGTAGCGAGATCCTTACCTTGTATTTCCACATGATATCAAAGCCTCAATTTCTACACTAGAAGACGTTACACTAAAAAATTAAAGTAGATTGATTATGTTAAGACCATGATAGCGGGGCCTAATGCTAGAACTTGTCATTTTAGGGATTCACTGACTTCCTTAATTTAAAAAATATATTTGAAAATTTTGGAAAAATAACATTGCACAAGAACTACCTATTATCTACAAATATACATAAAAAATTTCACAAAATTGGAAAATTTACATACCAAAACCTTGTCCTATCTACGTTTCATCTTTTTACACCATATTCCAAAACATTGTGTAGGTACCTCTAATAATAATGATCGGATTTCTATTTTTCCATAAGTCCATTGCAAGTAAAGCGCCGTAAGTGGGTATCATTACCTTGCACCAACTCTTCACAATTTGACATAACATTGAAAGTTCATTTTTACATTATTATTGCTTGATTAACATTAATGTTAGGAAACATTAATATTAATATTAACATTAACAACATTAATAATATTAATTAAAATTAATATTATCAATAATAACATTTGAATAGTATGCCACAATGCAACCTAACTATTAGGGATGTTATAGTCCATCATATAACACTAGAGGAACATTGCATTGCGAAACATAGTTGACTAAATCCAATTATAGAGATCCAACCTCCATCATAATCCATAGTAAAGCATGGACACCATGGTCAAACATAATCAAACATGGTAAATCATAAAGACAATTGGTCAACCAAGTTTAACTAATTCCCACCATTTCAAACATGATTAACCATGCTCAAACATGTTGACTCATACCCAAATATTGTCAAACATTCTCAATTATTGTTAATCATGGCTAACTAAATATCAACTATAGTTAACCATTATAAACCACGATCTACCATAGTCAACCATGGTAATTATATTTAACCATGGTCAACAACAACAACAACCATAATCAAACATAGCCAATCAAATTCAAACATATTCAAGGAAAGTTCACCAAAATTAAACATGGTTAGTCATCCGACTCATTGTCAATATTATTCAAACATACCCAACGATATTCAATCATGTTTGACTTAATTTAATCATAATCAACCATAGCAACACATGATCAACCATACCCAACCAAAATCAACTACGAAAAAACATATCAAACATGATCACCCATAGTCAATCATGGAAAAATAATAAAAAACCATGGTTAATTGTTCTCAACCAAAGTCACCCATAGTCAAACATCACAAGTAATCTATGGTTAAACATTATAAACTTTATCCAACCCTCTACAACCATGGAGAAACATAGTCAACAAAATTCAACCATATAGAACCATTGTTAAACATGCTTAACCATGGTCAAACATGGAAAAGTATGGCCAAACTATGGTTATCCAAAGTCAACCATAGTAAAAAACAATTAACCATAGACTAACATGGTTATCTATAGTCAAACATATTTATCCATACTCAAATACAAACAAACATGGTAAATGAAAATAAAAAAATGGTCAACGATGATCGATCAAGTTTAACTTATCTCTATCATGTCAAACACGATTAAACATGGTAAAAGATGTTGAATCATAATTAAAAAATTTAAAACATTGTCAACTATAATCAATCATGATCAACTAAATGTTAACTATAGATAATTATTATTAACCATGGTCAGCCATATTCAATTATGTTTAACTCTACTTAACCATGGTTGACCAACCATAATCAATTGTGTTTAACTGTAGTTAACCATGGTCAACAACGTCAACCATAGTCAAACATAGAAAACTAAATTCAAACATCACTACAATGAAAATATATTGTAGTAGAGGTCATAATGGAGGATTTTAGTGTTACAAGATTGGACAAAAAAAATTAAAAAACCCTCCATTACAACCTCCGCCAATGGTAGCAGATGTTTTAAGAGAGTTCGTAATGGATAAATGTTATAACAAGAAAAACTTGACAACTGACTGTTTTAGAAGATTTTTTAATCAATGCATTTTTTTTAAACTAAACACACTAGTGCATTTTCTAACAAAATGCACCAGTGTTATACACTATATTGTATCTGCACCGATGCACTCAAAGTTAAAGAGCACTGAAATTTTCATAATTTGAACGACATACCACCAGTGCTCATGTGTCGATTATACACACTGGTGCTTTTTAACACAAAAACGCACCGATGCGATTAGTTACATCATGCACACCATAAAAAAATTACTTTGTGGCTTTTGCGATGCAGTCATTGGATATGAGTGCACCGATGCATATTAACCAATGATACACGTTAGTGCATATAAACCAATTATACGCATCGATGCGTAAACCAAATTTAAATGCAATAGTGACGTCGTATGGAAAGTAAAACACCTATTTTAAAATTCATTTGTGCATTTAATTAACATAACCACACCAGTATTCCTAATTATGGTATACGCCCCTGTGCTCCTTATAATGGTATGCACATCGATGCTCCTAATTATGGTAGACACACCGGTGCATATTCTATTACCAATCGCACCGAATATGATTATTTGAACAATGATTACTAACATTGCAGCGAAATATATCAATTTCAGTGATTGTGTTTGTGAGTTTTATTAATGCTCGTGTAGAATCACAAGAGAAACATTAATTATCAAAAGCACCGCATACGATTATTTGAATAACAACTGATGACATTGTAGTGGAATATATATATACTTTTTAATTACATTATTTATTTGAAATTGAAAGATCATAGATGAAAACATCAATCCTAATATTTAATCATCCATACATTTAATAAACAATGTACCATTTCATATGTAACATTTGACAATAACGTCGGAGAATGCAATTCAATAAAAAAAAATATTTTATTATACATCAATAAAACTTCCTTTGTTATTCAAAATAGCACAACATAAAGATAACAATAATCAAAATGTCAACATGCATGTAATTATTACACTTATTGGGAACCTGTTGTTTTTCAATTCAGGCAGTATGTCGAGTACATTATTATACAAAATGTATGATTTTCACATACAATTATTTCAAAATATATAGCAAGTTACAACAACTTTCATTAACATCAAAATTAAATATGGATAATCATTCTTCGTTGGAACTGTTATTGGTGCTCGATCCACTTCGATCACTTGGGTTATTTTGCTGAATTTTTTGTTGGTTAGATCGATTGTTGTCCTCTTCTAGTTCAACTTCCATCTGCAAACATAAAATAAAGTGTATTGAGTGTATCTACATTGTCGAGAATAATCAGAAATAAAATAGATAGTATACATGAATGTAAATTGAAAAGTGATGTACCTGCATAGTAATCAGTGAGTCATGAATGATACACGTTCTTTCAAAACCATGTCTCATGCATTCCGTCAACAAGTCTTATGTTGGATCCACTCCATGCTTTGTTTCCTATGAGTTTTATGCTCCATCACATTAATTAATCAAATATTTAATATAAAGTATTATTTTAATTATAAAATCACAGAAGTAAAAAAATATAGGTACTGAGAAAATCCACAATTAGTTTTTGATATGCTAGCATATACTCACAACCCTTGCTTAACCCAATGTCAATCAATTCATATGATGGTTCTTCTTTGTATGTTAATCCATGTTTGAAGACATACAAGGATTGGAAGTGAAAAAAAAGTCAAATATACAAATCACAACCACTACAAAATCTTAATTTTTATTAGGAAATCACAAATGCTCACAAACTTTGCTATCAACCCCTTTCTTCCCTGTCATCTTGTATTTTGTGTTGATTGGGTTCCATTTGGTTTTATTTTATGCATTAAGAAAAAAAATCGGAAATGAATATTTAATCATGAATTAATTAATGAGATTTACATAATCTAAGAAACAATGATTTCATACATTTCAAGAACATTGTTGTTGAGATGGCTCCTCATGTGATATAATTATATCTATTTCCTTGACAATATCCTTGTACAATTTTTTGGACACCCCTACTTGTACATTTCCCATATCACCTTGTTCATCCTTTGGTATTTTCATAATCTTCTTGGAAATGTAAAATGACTGCATTAATCAATTTTTATGTTTGTATGAAAACAAATAATGTTGCGGAATTAAAATTATTGAAGGAATGATGCTTTGTAGTAGTTATACATACATATTAATTCTACATAAAAATGTTTAGGAATATTACTTTTTCAATCATTATTTTTTGTTGTTGTATGTTTTTGTTATTGCAAGTCTGACAGGTCTCATTGACCATTTCTCTGGGAATGCCTCTTGTAGTTAACATATGATATGATTGTTTGAATCATTTGATTGGTTTCTGTATTGTAAGTGAAATTTGCATATGTATGTTCTTTCCAATATATCTTTCATAGTATTATAAAATTATTTTCCCTTCTATTAACTTCTAGCGCCACTCCAGATGAGCTAAGGACCAATTGATCATCATTTGCATCTTCCATAATTTGTTTGTCTTATGATGACATTGAATTTTGTTGTTGTTAGTCCCTATATAATATTCAACATATGTGTATTAGAGTATGTGAAACATATTAGTAACTTAATCATAACTACATTACTACTCAAATTTAAAGAAATAATTCATATTCACTTCTTTTTTATCCACCTAATTCGTCCTTCTACAACCTTTCCATCACAGTTTTACGCTCTTCTAGATTTAGAGTAGTAAGAATCCTATTGAGCTTCTTCATTTTTTGGCTGTGCATTTCACAGATTAACAAATTCATATTAGTGAAATTTAGAAATAATTCAAATAAATTAATTTAAATACAAAAATTAATTAGAACCACTTTCCTTCTTTGTAATCTTGGGTGTGCTTCCACCACATTGACTAAAATTTGTGTTCATTGAAATCATACTATGCATTTTTATCAATAAACAAACTAGACCATTAAATACAGAAGCTATCAAATATATTATCCAAATAAATTACAGACTTTCAGAACATAAAACAACTCTAAATATAGTGTGTTTTATAAATTCAAGAGCGTCGATGCATGTAGTCACATAAATGCATTGGTGTGTGTAGTCACATAAATGCACTAATGAACTTATACAACATAACAACACCAGTGTGTTATGCCAACAAAACTACACTGTGAACGACCGAAAAAACATTTATAATTTATGGAAATGAAAAAGGGGAGTTCCGCCATTATCAATGTTATTTTGTATAAACACAACGATTACAGACAACTGAAAATGGAAAACCAAAAAATGTTGTGTGTCGTATCTCGATTGCGGTGTGCCATAGTGATACATGCATAGGTGTGTTTTGGAAACTAAAACTCACCAAATTTGATGCATTCATTTTTTCAAAATAACAAAAAAAAATTATGGCCAACTCATTACAAATTTGATCCAAATAATGAACCCATATTTCCCTAATATTTCTATATATATTCACAAATTCAACAAATCTAAACTCCCTAAAAGGTGAAATCGTAATTTTGTGAAGCAGTAGAGGGATTTAAACCCTAATATAAAATTTTGCAACCACAAGAAACGAAAAGAAGCACTCAGAAGAGAAGGGTTGCGACATTGAAGGTACGCATGAAGTTTTTTTTTCTAAATATACTTAATTTCTAAATAAGATAATAGCATCTACCATATTATTTACATGAAATTTTTACCTATGCATGGTTCTATCTCATTAAACATACCTAACAAATTTCGATATTCAAAATAATCCAGTTGCTCCAAAGACCTTTTGTGTAAGTCCCTATTCAAAATATCTCCCCTAAATTTTTTGGAAAAAGAATGAATTAAATTTTAGTTATTTTTCTTTTGAACACACTTTTGAATATCTTTTTTGAACTTAAAATTCTCGCCATTTTTCAGTTTAGGGAAAAAATAGCTTGTGCAATTTTTATTTTAAATTTTGAACTTTCGACAGTTTAGTACACCCATATCTATCACACATCGGTGCGTCACCATGTAAGACACCCCGATATCCTGTAGCTTAAAAAAAAATCGTTCGGTGTGCGTATACTTATTACGTGCACCAGTGCACTTGTATTTAATAAACATGCCAGAATGCAAACCAACGGTAAGAATGCATGTATAAATATTTGTTACCAAATGTAACAAATATTTATACTATGGGAGCTTTTGCAGAGTATTTTTCATGGTGATTTTTTTTATTGCGCGCAGGTGCGTTGATTGTTCATTAGGAATCAACATCCTGTTACATGAAAAAAATTGCATTCATTAATGGTGCACCTATATGTGTAACGCACTGGTGCATTTGTATTTATGACACGCACCGGTTGGAATAAATATGTATAATTCATGTATAAATATCTGCTACCAAATGTAGCAGATATTTTCTCATGAGGAAGATTTTGCAAAGATTATTTACACAGTGTGTTTATAGTTGTTTTGCACCGATGCGTTTAGTATGTTTAAGCTCACCAATGCATGTATATTTAAATCGACACACCGCTAAAAGAATTTAGTATGTTTCCACCTAAAACAATATATTCATCTCAAGTTTTATTTTATTATTCAACGAAAACAATTACAATATTCATAGTATATATAAGTGTCTTAAACTCACCTTGCTCGTACAAAATGGTTTCTAAACTATATTGAAAGTTAGATTGGAATATAGTTCTTAAAAATTTTTTAGGGTTGTAGAGACATATATTGATTGTTTATTTGGCTCAAATGCAAGGATAAATATTTGTAGTATCAAATGGCCAATTATTCAGATTCCAACTCATTCCATCATGTTCAAAGTTCGATGAATTATCCCTTTCCATCCCTAGTAAGTTCAGTTTTTATTTATATTTTGACTATTTATTTGAATGTATGTTACTTATCCATGTGAATATGAAGTTATATCCATTTATTATTTATTGCAAGATCCAGATTCATGTTCAAATTCAAATGCATAGTCCATTGATCTACTGCTTCCAAAATGTCATAATCTCTTATCAGGACCAAGATACCGCAAGTAGTTCGTAGATGAAAATGGGCAGTCGCTTTACCTTGCAAATTGTAAGATGTCATCTTCAAGTCATAATCCTAGCTCATCGATGGTAATTAGTCATGAGATATAACTCTGTTATGACACCCCAATAGTTTATGCTTGTTCAAAATTTCAAGGGTTGAAGGAGAACCCTTGGCGTGTCACACTTGCCCATTACACCGATGATATATTACCCAATTTCAATGATCTAATACACCCTACTGCAGTAAAGAATCCAAAAGGCGATATTGAAAATACATGCATGAACTCTTCCCTATGCTCTTTTTTGAAAAGTTTGGAAGCCAAAACAATCGTGTCTCATCCTAAATTTATGAACCCCTCTACTTATGTTCAGTGAACTGAAAGTTATAGTGATCCAAAGTATTATTTGAATGTCACCCAACCCATCTCTAGTAGAAGATCCAAAAAGTTGAATGAATTGAGAGAAAAATTGTCTAAGTACATACCGATGCTCATCTAATTGTTGGAGGGTAGCGATGATTTATCCATTCTTGTTAATTCTGAAATTAAATACCAAAATTCTTACAACCATCCTTTGTATGGCACTCAGTCGTCTTCTCTACCTATGCCTAATGTTGTGATTGAATTCTCCTTTTGTGGAAACCATTTTATGGATATGAAGTCTAATATTGATGTTGCAAATATTGGGTTGTTTATACTTTCACATGTACATGTTCCTCCCAAACAATCGGTAGCACTTATGCCATTTTGCGGTCTTATATATTGTCGGGCTTATTACTTGAATATTATTTAATACAAGCATAACATTTCCTATATAGTATGTGCATGAATGGTTATGTTTTTGGAAACTTTAACAGGAAGAACCCATTATATATAGATGGTCATCCATGCACTCATGGGAATATTTAAGGGTTCATAAATAGTTCTAGGTGCTCTTTATTTTCTGCAAATTGTTCATTTGAGGAACACTTCAATGACCAGGAATACTTTATGTAAATGAAAGCGTCAAGATTTTTTGTTGTAAGTGAAATACATAGCCTGTCTCCTACTGACAAATTTTTAATAAAATACAACTTTCGTAGACCACCAACCGCTCGTCAGAGATGTCTCCCATTGGGATTACCCTCGGATATTACATTGGGGTGTAAGACAAAAAAAAAATGATTAATTGTATGTGTCAATTTATAATGTGATTCATGTTAATGTATTTCTTAGTTTGAAATTATGTTTTATAAATTGTTAATTTAATTATAAATTGAATTTAAAAATATGTTGCTCGATTTTAAATTTATGTATTTAATGTGGAATTGATGTTAACATATAGCCGAATCTGAACGTTTTCTTTACAAATTGTTTGCAACTTATCATTTTGTATTGGAAATGATTCTTGTGCTTCTGAAATAATTGGTTTGTATAATAATTTATCAAACCAATTGCATTGTGCTTATTAACATCATCGATGTAATGTTCAATATTTTTAAATCAAGATTATGATGGTGAGCAACCTTCCTGCCATCTTTCATTTCACCCTAGTACAATGTCAAAATGACAAAAGGGTTAAAGAAGAGAGAAACTTGGAGAGGAGTCATACCAAACATGTTTTAATTGACCACATATTCAGTTTCCACTGCGTCCATCCTCACCAATGGGAATTCCTATATTGATAGTGGTTCTTCACATGTTGGAAATGGAGGCAAAGAATTATATGTTGGTATGAATGAGTTATTATGAAAAAGGAGTTCCATGGATCCGATGTTGTTTCATACATTCTAGGAAAATGAACTAGGGGATGAAACTCGTATCACTGAAGCATTCTTAGAAAGCCTTAAAACAACAAATTCCACACCTCTCTTTGAACCTGGCTGATCAAAGTATACACAACTGGGGATGACGATGTTACTGTACAACTTGAAAGCAAAGTATGGCATGGCTTACACGAATTTCTCAGTGATGTTGAGGTTAGTGACCATAAACTACATTATATTATAAGGAATCATGTTACACAATGAGCATTGAAAACAGTTTATTTTATGAACACTAAGTGACATTGTACATTTGCATTTCCCACTAAATACAAGTTATTCAAAGATAAGGTACTTCTGAATGATAATGTATTTTCTAGAACCTGCAAGGAGGAAAAGGAAATGTTGAAAATGTTGGGTGTTGAGTACATATAATATCATGAATGTCCCAATGATTTTATTCTATATATAGGTGAATATGCATACAAAGAGACATGTCCAAAATTTCGGCATGGTAAGTACACAGAGTAGAATAAAAGGGATAAATCATATGGTCTTCCTCATAATATATTGAGGAACATGCCTATAATCCAAAGGATTTAAAGGCTCTTTCATTTAAAATAATGTGCTATGTTGCAGGGGTGGCATACATTGTGTCGAAGTGAGGAATGAGTGTTCTGAATCCCAATATATTCAATAGCCATGAAGAATACAGATGATACATGGCCCGATAAATTCCAGGATGAAGTACACAACCTTAGATTGATCATATCCATTGATGGTGTTAACCCATATTCCCAACCATACAACAGCTATATTTTTTGTCCTACAGTGGTGATCAATAACAATATCCCACCACGGTTTTTCGTAAATAATGAACATATTATGTTGTCTCTTATAGTCCCTAGTAGAACACAAGTGAAGAATATGGATGTTTACCTACAACCATTGATTTAAGATTTTAAGGCATTATGAGAAGGGTTACATGTATATTATGTATCGAGACCCATCCCATTAGAGAGTAGTTTTACGTTGTATGGAATATGTGCGTATAGCACACATGATTATCCATGGTTGGGATTTTGTTCAGGTAAATATGTTGTTTGATTTGTTTATATTCAAAGAAATATTTTCTTGGCATATTTAATTCATTACGACTATATTGATCTTAAACATTGACAATGTTCTCTGTATACCATAACATCGCAGGTATTGTAACAAAAGGGTAACATGGATGTAAATGTTGTGGATATTATATTAAATCTAGGTGGTCCAAAGACATACAAAATCTAGTGTACGACTTCTCTAGGGTATTCCTCCTAGAAAACCACCCTTATAGAATAGCAACATCTACTTTCAATGGTAAACCAAAGAGAACCCAAATGCTTAAAATAATGACACCGAATAACTAGCTTAGGGAATATGACAAAGAGAAGGAAAAGAAAATTGCAAAGATGTTCAATTCAAATGGGGAGCCTATGTTCAATGATCATTAATTCTTCGACACCTATGATGAGAAAATGCCCGAAGGGATGAACATGAAATCGATGTTTTATGAGCTCCCATATTGGGAGCATATTAATATTGACTACTTACTATATCCTGTGCATACATTTAAAAAAGTTTCATGTTCTTTGTGGTGTCACATATCATCCAAAAACATAACAAGTCAAAGTCCGGAAAGATTTGATTTCTTAAAATACTAAAAAGAAGCATTGGCTAAGACAAGAAAATAGAGGAGAGGATGGCCACTCTTTTAATTTTTAAAAAGGCGATGTCCCATGGATTTTGAAGAAATAACATCTTAATTTTGAAAAGGAATTTATATTGGGTGTGAAGGTGCCTTTGTGTTATCCTTCACTACAGACGAAAAGTTGACAGGTTTGAAATTACATGACCATATCAACCTTCTAAGGGTACGTGTAATGTCTAAAAAATGATTTTATTATTCTTTTATATCTTTAACCACACAAGTTAAAATGAAATTAATTGTTTGTGATTGATTTGTAGTGTAATTATATGTTGTTTGTGCATGGGCATGTGAACCATGACTTTATTAAAGACCTGCAATGTGCCATATCTAGACTATCTGCATTTGAATGATGGATCACATCAAAGTATATTTACATTTCTAGCATTCCCCGATGGTGTTAAGAAAAAGCAAATATTGTTTGTATGTTTGAGAAGGAACTGTCGTTGAATTTCAAGGACTTGCATATTCATTTTCTAATTCACCTAGTCAATTAAGTTGAATTAAGTTGTACACAACATTATATGATGAAGAGTTAATTTCCTTATTAAAAATCATATATATATATTTGTAATTATCAACATATAGTTGTAACAAAATAAATAAATTACTATATATGTATAATATTATGACAAATATTACTACATTATTAAGAAAATTACAATAAATTATAATATCCATAGAAATTAGATAAGAACAATATGAACACCAACTATAAAAAAACATTTTACATAAACATAATAATACAACAAACTAAAAAAAATTATAAACATGATACTATTACAAATTATACATAAATCATAAATCATAGAGTTACCACAAATCCATCCATAGTTTACAATGCAATTTGTGATGCTTTTGTCAACTAAATAAAAACTTGGTGACTGAAAGACCCACATGATTTTGAATAGTACAAAGTTCTTTTATTATATTAGCATATGATCATCATGATTTTAAACACCTAACAAACATAAACATCATGATCATGGCATCATAAACATAAGCATAAACATAACCATAATTTTTAACAAAAAATGTAAATGCATCATCGTCATTTTCACGACATAAACATAAACATACCATTATTACCATTGTCATCATCTAAGAAACATAAAAATAAATACCGTCATATATTCCATCATATCATGATTAACATAAAACCGAAAATAATCATGAACGTACCACCATAAACATTACATCACATATTCATGTAACAATACTGCAACTAACAGATTTAAGCATCAACTTATAACACACATAACTAATAATAAACGTAAACATAATTAACGTTCCATGATCATCATTTTTACCACAAAAATAAATAAACATCAACATCAACATCAACATGAAAAATGCAGTATATATATAGATATGAACATATATAAAATTAAACTCATGATATGATATGTAAAATATAATAATATCTCTCGAATGCAATAACTGCTACAACATATTTTATGTGCCTCCACTAACATAGGCATCATCAGTATCCCTCTTACCAGAGCTAGATGCATCATCACCTCCACCAATAGATCGATAGGAAATATCTACACCTTTACCAGCAGAGGCAGATGCATCAGTAGCCATACCAAAATGAAAAAGAGGTCTGACAAGAGGAAGGATAGGTCCATAAAGATGAAGTGTACGACCCTCTTTGAGCAGCTCTAAAATAGAAACAAGTACAATAAGAGTTGGTGGATGGTTTGGGCGATGAGT
This sequence comes from Pseudotsuga menziesii, assembly GCA_001517045.1. Lineage (NCBI taxonomy): Eukaryota > Viridiplantae > Streptophyta > Pinopsida > Pinales > Pinaceae > Pseudotsuga > Pseudotsuga menziesii. Next base: position 420,504 of record LPNX010196241.1, read on the forward strand.
AGGATAGAAGGGTTGTTCGAGCATGCGTATAGAAGATGATCGTGAAGTAGGATCATATGGAAGGTCAAGTAGAAGTATAGGACTATATGAAGACGAAGGTGTAGGAGGAGGAGGAGGAGGTGGATGAGATGTCGAATGTGGAGGGAGAGGAGGGGGAGTAGCTAGAGGATGAGGAGGACATTCAAAGGAGGAAACTAACTAAAAGCGTGCACCAACAACATACTACATCAATAAACTCATATGATGACGAATAATCCTCTATATCTCCGCAAGCTCAAGCCTCATCGTGAATCTCATGCGGTCGCACAGGCTATACACCTACATCATCCAACAATATCACCAACTTTTCTACCATATCTTGGATATATCTATCATGTGGCCTAAGAGGACGACGTCCAGAATGCCTACCATCCACCTCATGTGGGTGGGATTGATCCTTCTCTTCCATATCCTCATCATAATGAGCGAGAGGAGGCGGGATGACCTCTGGATCAAATACGCCAATATATGCAAAATATATAGTACAAAATTATAATTAGACAATTTCATTAAAAAAATTAATATTTATAACATATTTCATTTGCATCAAGTACAAATATAATAAAATGAAACTATAGTAATTAAAACATAACATTAATATTACCTCTCTCATCAAGTGGCTCATCTGGTGTGAAGAAGATCTCTGGGCACCCTCTCAAGTCCATGTCGGCATATGGATATGGAACCATTCCAATTGAATGATTTTCCTCACTGACCAACATCTCTAGAACATATGAGGTGATCCTCACTGGAAACTCAGGTTTCCCCCTCTTGGGAATCATCTCCCACCACATGCGCATATGCACCTCAATCATCAGCCTAGCAAGTAGGTGATCAAATGATGGTTTGTTGGTCGAAAACCTCTCAAAAAATAAATAAAAAATATTTGAATCGAAAAGTAATTTGTACCTCCCATCAATTATTACAGGACATCTATCCAAAGCATAACAAAACTGTCAAATGGCATACCACCTAATGCATCTAGGTCTCTGCACTAAAGAGTCATCATAATATAGTAAGGGGGAACTAATGTGTTTCCAAAAAGAAGTGGAGTGTGTCAATGTCACAAGGATAAGAGAGAGGAACCTAAAATCCTCTTGAACAAAAGCATATATTCGAGGATTCCCACTTCTCACCTAAAAGTCAGAAGGATGGACGACCACATCACTAATATATCTATGAGAGTAAGCTAGCAGACTCTCAATTGTAACACCATTTTGTAAATCAAGTAACTAAGGTAAGTCCTCCCCTCTCTTAGATATCCTAGTGATGAAATAAATATCCTCCTCAATAGGCTAGAACCATTGATCAGTACCGCTAACACAAAATGCCTCCTTGCGGTAATCCTAATGTCAAATCCACTGAAATAATAATGTATTGCTTCCATTAAGGAATGTAAACTCTTTATAGAACTTCAGGAGGCCAACAATCCTCAATATCTCTCTGGTCTGAGGAGTAATGGGGATATGTTACAAATTCCTCTCCCTCTCCCTAGCCTCTCTATCTTTGGCCATGGTATGTTGGCCAAGTTGCTCATGGTCCTGTTGAGAAGCACATCGCCTCTCATGTCTCTGTATCACATATTCCATACATTAAAATATTATTTAGTAACATAAACAATATTTTTTGTGAAAAAAATAAAAACGTACAAGTCATGCGTCATAATAATAGAAGTGCACTATAGGTGGTGCTTTAATTTTGAACATGCACCGCTTACAGTGCTCTCCTACAATAAAATCGCACCGATAATATATTTAACCTTATTAAAATTAATCAAAATGGTGTTTCAAATATTTGACGCACAGCTGCAATTTGTAAAATGGACCTAACAGTGCGCTGAAACCATATTAGCGCACAAGTGCGTGCAATTTCATGTAAGAATTGTTAACCATTTTCAATAAATGTAATTTTGGGTGTGCCCATGTCACAACAAAGCACTGACACCGGTACACTAATGTTGAATGGGCACACTGACATTAATTTGTCTAAAATTGTTAATGAATACAATTATGGTGCGTTCAATTCAAGTAAGCGCAATGTCAATGGTGCATTTACTTCAACCAAATTCACCGTTTATGCACAACTATTATTTAAATTTTAAAAAAAAATCACGGTGTGCTTAAGAAATTTAAGAGCACTGGAAACGGTGCGCTCCATTTCCATAGATGCATTGTATTATTACTTTGCTTATTATACAATGTTAAACAATGCGTTCTTTATAGTAAATTCCACCGTAAATCGGTGCGCATATTGCCAATGCACCCACGCCATGTCAGAGCACTGAAAATAGTGTCATAACATGACCTAGGTGCCCTAGATCATTTAGTTTTTTTTAATTATTTATCTTTTATGTTTATTTATTTTTTATTTTTTATTAAATATCTATGGGTTCACGGTGCGTTCGATATGCTCAGCTCACACCATTGGTAGTGCGCCCTGTAAAAATTTATAGGGTGCTCACACTCGAACGTACTGCACATAATTTTTTAATTTTTTTTAAAGACAACAAATTAAGGGTTCAATAAAAAAATAATCCGCTAAAAAAATTAAAATATGAGTTTATAAACAACTTGTTGAATGGCCCTACAAGGAGGCATTCTGGTGATGTATGGAAAATTTCAAATTTTGACCACCGTTCATCAAAATTCAAACTATCAACAGCAACCAATACGAATTAAGATTGCTTCCACGTGGACCATGGATGTCAGGGAGTCCAAGTGGATAAGCTTTTGCACCGGTGCTCTTAGGAAAAAACACATTGAGAAATGGTACAAATGAATTTTAGGACACAATTTGTTTTTTTATTAAACCTTGTTCTGATTCATTTCATATGAAGTGCATCGATGCATGCTTCAGAACTCGATGCACTAGAGAATAGAGTTTTTAAAAATTTGACGGGTATTTCAGTGATTTTTTTAACATTAAAAGACGGTGCCTTTGTAACTACAAACACACCCGTGATTTTATTATAAAGACACACCGTTAATCAAGGTTTTCAAATTCAATTTAAATGAATTTTGCAATGAAATTATGTATATTAGAGTCCGGTGCCATTATTTATTGAACAATCATCGGTGTGTTTATGTTTATAGTGCACACCGATATTATATTTCATGTTAAAATATAAATTGAGATAGGATTTTTAAAAAACTTGAAAGGTTTTCTAGTGATTTTTTACTGTTTACTACAGGAGTGTTTGGAAAACGCAAACGCATCGGTGCTTATATTATAAAAACGCATTGTTAATCTAGTTTTTGTATTAAAGAAATTTTGCGATGAAATTATGTATAGAAGAAACATGTGTGTTTATTTATTAAGTATGAAGGGTTGAGTTTTGTGTTATCATGTGCACCAGTATTAGATTTCTTAGTAAAATATAAATTGAAATAATGGTGCATTTAAGAGAATTAAATGCACCGAGTGGTGACACATCGGACACATCGATGCATTTATTACATGTAAATGCATCGCTTAACGGTTTTGTAAATAACACGAGTTCTAAATTAAATTTTCGTTGATTTATATTTTCCTTGATTTCAGTGCAGTATCATTTATTCCGCACTGGTGTGACATTATATGTAAAACACCGGTACGTTTCCAAAGAAAACACATCGATTGAAAAAATATCGGATACACCATCCACCTACTCACCTCCGTTAGTGACCTCTGCTATAAACAGATTTTCTTCCTTTTTTTAATGGACTTCCGATATAACCTATGTTAGAGGACCTTTTCCTTATAGTGCATATTCATGAAAATTTAATCAAAATTAAACACAGCCAACCATAGCCAAACATAGACATCCAAGTTCAAATATATTCAATCAAAGTTGACCAAAATTTAACATGATTAGCCATAGTAACAAATGATAAACCACGGTTAACCATTGTAACACATGGTCATCCATGGTCATCCATGGTCAACCATGGTCAACTATATTCAACCATGATCAACCATAATAACACATGATCAACCATGTTCAACCATAGTAACACATGATTAACCATGGTCAACCATACTAAACCATACTCAACCATGGACAAACATAATCAAACAGGATCAACATTATTACTTGAGTCAACTAGATTCACCCAAATTCATCCATAATCAAACACCATAAGTAATCCACGATCAAACATCAAAAATTTTAGCCAGGCATCTTCAACCTTGGTGAAACTATTAGAATTTGAATGCCATTTAGATATTCAAGAAGATAGTTCTAATAATGTTTGCAGCAAATAGATGGAGAATGAAGATACAAACTGAACAAAACAAACCACACAGGAATCGGACAAGTATTGCTCAGAAATTTATAGTATCATTCACAATAATAATATCTGGTGTTACAATAGTTTACATAGGAAGAATTCAAATGCATGGGATATGAATTCAAATCTCCCAAGTGGATATGACTGTATCTAACTGAATCTCTAACTCATGGTCTCTCAATCAATATCGGAGTCTAAACTCAACTCCCAAATGTCCAACCAACTCAAACAAATAGTGAAAGCTAGTTAACTCAGTGCAACTAAGTGTGGTAGGTGGGAAAAGGTACCTACTCCACATGCATCCATGCATTATCCATGCAAGACATGCACTAGCTGACTGTTTGTGAACTAACTGAAAGTAACTAGGGGCTAATTGAGACTACTAGTACTAACTCCAACTAACAGAAGTAGGTTGGTACCAAGACTCCCAGTAGATCCTAAAATGTAGGTATTGGTCTAGGAGGCGCCCAAACTAATGCATGCACATGCAGTAAGTGGAAGTTAACCTCTAGCAGTGTTCCCCACCCTCCAATTACTGGTACATGTGTCCCCATTATCCCAAGTGGACCCAATGGTACTAGTGAACCTAATTAATTAATTAAGGTTCCTACGTTAGGCTAATTAATCTAATAGAAAGTCTGGTCAAGGGAGGATTAATAATCCTAACACCCCCCATGAATCCTAACTTGGAAAACTGTGGGCCCTGGGAACAAGACCATAGGTCACCCAATATACAATCTAAGAGACATAATACAAAATGGGGTAGGAAAACCTCTTGGGAAACCCCCCCTCAAAATAGGAGCTGAGAATCAAGCCTTAATGCCCAAAAGAGCCCTAAGAAAGGAAAATCTCTTTTCGGTAAATGACTTGGTCAAAATATCTACAATCTGATCCTCTATCAGAGAGTAGTGCAGTGTAATGGTTCTATCATGCACCAGTTCCCGAATGTAGTGCATGTGAACCTCTATGTGCTTTGTCCTCTGTTTCTGAATAGGATCACTGGAGATCTTGATTGTACTTTGGTTGTCACAATAAATATCTACTGTATGTGAAGTATGAATCCCAAACTCTTTAAATATGCCATGCATCCAAACTTCTCGAATAGATGCATTCACAGCTCCCAGATACTCTGCTTCTGCTGAAGAAAATGCAAGTGTTGCTTGCTTCTTGCTGGACCAACAAATTGGCTCAGATCCAATCATGAATACAAAACCCAATGTGGATTTCCTATCATTTCCATATCCTGCCAATTTGAGCCTATAAAGCCAGTGAGATCCAATTGTGCGCCAGAAGCATAGTGGATCCCATAACCAATAGTACCCTACACATAGTGCAAGATCCTCTTTGTTTCCTTCCAGTGCAGCTCATGTGGCTCATGCATATATCTGGCAACAACACTTATAGCATAGGATATATCTGGTCTCGAATGAGTGAGATACAGTCAGTCATAGTGAATGCTTTATTAAGGGCGGACTTGATGTTGCTCAATCCAGTAGCAAAGCTGCTATTAATGACCAAGTCATCCACATACAATAAAACTAGAAGCAAGAACCCCTCCTTCTTCTTCATGTAGACATTGCAATTAGATTTGCACCTTTCAAACTTCTAAGAGATGAGGAAGGAAGGCACTCTTCACATCCATGTTTCTCTTCCTCCAAATCACCATGGCGGAAGGCACTCTTCACATCCATGTGATGAACTTCCCATCTCTTAGAAGAAGAAATGGCCAATACCATCCTTATGGAGTCCATTCTAGCTATTGGAGTGAATGTCTCATTGTAGTCCAAGCCTTGGACCTAAGAGTAACCTTTTTCCACTAACTGAGCCTTGTACTTGGTTGTGATCCCATCAACAACTATTTTGGTTTTGTAGATCCATTTGCACTGTACCGGCTTCCTGGAGGTAAGGAGACAAGTTCCCAAGTGTGGTTGTCATGTAGAGAATCAAACTCCTCATCCATGGCTTCCTGCCATCTAGGATCATGGAAAGCCTCCTTGAAGGATTGATGATCTAACCCAAGCATCATAAAACACCTCTCGGGAAGAATAGGATCTGTGTGAGACAGTGCAACACTCTCCTTCTGATACTGGGACATCGTTCTTCTTTTGTCATATGGATCCCCAGCACCATCTCTAGCTGCTTCTATGAGATGTTTATCCCATTTAGGTTACTGGAATGAGGTAGATGCTGGATATAGATCTATATCCCTTTGAGGTGTAATCTCAATGTCTGGATCATGCTAGGATGACTCCTCTTCTGAATCTGAATCTGAAATGTCAGGAATTGAAATTGAATCTGCAATAGGAAGTGAAGGAATTTTTATACCTTCATCAGCTTCAAATGAAAGTTTTGGTGATGTTGGATCTATGTATGGCATCAAGTGAGAGAAAATGTATGCCTTGGAGGCATGATCAAGAATTCCTTTCTCTATAAGCTCCCCAGTTGATATTTTTGTGATCTCCACTGAGTGAGGTCCAAACACCACTTGTTTTGGTGAGCCGATGTGGGTCATTTGATAAACAGACAACATGTTAGTTGCAAGGGAGGGCACATATAGAAAATATCTAAACACACCATGCTTCGCTCTGCTGGTGCCTATTCCTGCTGCTAGAATTTGGGAATCATCTCCCATGTGAATAGTGGGACCTTATTTGATATTGAAAGAGGAGAAGAGATCCTTAGAGTCCACAATGTGATTGGAGGCTCCATAATCAATCAAATATGTTGTATACCGAGGTAGTCCTTCTTTCAAAGCATGACATCTTTCATGTCCATTATCTAACTTCTTTGCTCTTTGTGGAGAAGCAATGTTATGCTACTTGAGAAGGGTAGTCATTTCATCAAGTTCTTTCCTCATACAATGATCCTCAAGATGGTATCCCTTTTCACAATAGGGAAATAACTTATTTTCAAACTTATTCTTCTTAGAGCCAGAGGCCCCTTCGGAAGCTTGTTAGTTTTGTTTAGGATTCGAATCAGTTGCCTTTGGCTCCTTCTTCTTTTATTTCCACTTTTCCTGCACTTTGGAAGAGTCATTAACTAGAAGAGCTTGATATTTGGAGGTCTTGATGACTCCCATTCTCATCAATTTGTCTTGCTCCTTGATTAAGGACTCGAAAAAAGAATCTAAGGAAGGAACCTTCCAATCAGAAAAGCTTTCTCCCTTGGAATGAAATATGGAAACAAACACAAAATACTCAAGGCCTAGTTTTCTTAGTATGGAAAGGACATTCTGGTCATCCTTCCCCTCTATCCCGCACTGTCTGCATTGGATTACTAGATACTTGAATTTAGTAAAGAATTGCTCAATATTCTAGAAACTGTTGGGATGTAAAGATACCAACTCATTCTCTAGAATGTGTTCCCGAATCTCATCTTGTTTGTTAAACAAGCTATCAATATTCTCCCAGGATTCTCTGGGAGTCCTCAAGCCTTCTAGGTAGAAGAGGAGATATCTGGAAATATAAGTACATAAGTACCCAAATGATTCATCACAACAGTTCAGAAACTTGTTCCTCTCTATTGGCTGATGAGGCTCAGGCTCCCATCCATGTATGATCCTATGGTAGCCATGCTTGCACAAGGCCAACTTTATATCAATCCTCCAATTAATATAATTGGAAGTTGTGAGGATCTGTGGTTCAGCAGTTTGAGAACTCATAATCTCTCCAACTAGAAGTACTGTAAAACTTCACAAAAGCTACGTAGCACCTATCAATTTCACTGCAATAACACACTAAAACATATGAACTATTAGAATCATGGCCTTCCTCCCGAAATCAACATATTTTTAGGGTCCATCACGCCCTCTCCACTGCTTTGAATAAATCCGGAGCTAGCAAATTTTCATAGGGGACTTCTATGGAATCCTAGCTACTTCTGATGTTCAATGGAGAGAAACAAACATGAAACCTGCCTAAGAAGGCTCTGATACAATATTAGAATTTGAATTCCATTTAGATCTTCAAGAATATAGTTCTAATAATGTTTGCAGCAAATAGATGGAGAATGAAGATACAAACTGAACAAAACAAACCACACAGGAATTAGGCAAGTATTACTCAGGAATTTATAGTATCATTCACAATAATATATAATATCTAGTGTTATAATAGTTTACATAGGAAGAATTCGAATGCATGGGATATGAATTTGAATCTCCCAAGTGGATATGACTGTATCTAACTGAATCTCTAACTCATGGTCTCTCAATCAATATCAGAGTCTAAAATCAACTCCCATATGTCCAACCAACTCAAACAAACAGTGACAGCTAGTTAACTCAGTGCAACTGAGTGTGGTAGGTGGGAAAAGGTGCCTACTTCACATGCAACCATGCATTATCCATGAAAGACATGAGCTAGATAAATGTTTTTGAACTAACTGAAAGTAACTAGGGGCTAACTGAGACTAACTAGTACTAACTCCAACTAATTGAAGTAGGTTGGTGTTGGGACTCCCTGTGTCTCCTAAAATGTAGGGATTGGTCTAGGAGGCACCCAAACTTATGCATGCACATCCAGTAAGTGGAAGTTAACTTCTAGCAGTGTCACCCACAGTCCAGTGACTGGTACATGTGTCCCCATTAGGCCAAGTGGACCCAATGTTACTATTGGGACCAATTAATTAATTAAGGTTCCTAAGTTAGGCTAATTAATCTAATAGAAAGTATGGCCGAGGATTAATAATCCTAATAGAAACATGGTCTGCCAAAGTCAACCAAAGAGAACAATGGTTAAATATGCTCAACCATAGTTAAACATGGGCACGCACTCAACCATAGTTAAACATGGACACGCATGGTCAATCATGACCAAACCATGGTCAACCACAATCAACCGTAATAAAAGTTGGTTAACCAAAATCTAACATGGTTGTCCATAATCAAACATGGTCAAAAATGTTTATCCATAGTTAAATATAATCAAACATGGTAAATGATAAACAAAAATGGTAAAACATGGCCAACCAAGTTTAACTTATGTCCACCATGTCAAACGTTATCAAACATGGTCAAATATGTTGAATCATAATCAAACATTATACTAACCATGGTAAAAAATAGTCAACCATTTTTAACTATAGTTATCCATGGTCCACAACATCAACCATAGTCAAACATAGCCAGCCAAAGTCAAATATATTCAAACAAAGTTTACCAAAATTTAACATAATCAACCATAGTAACACATGAACAACCATGGTCAACCATATTTAACCATAGTCAACCATGGTGAGCCATTCCATAGCCAAGCATGGTCAAGCATAATTAACCATAATGATCCATGGCCAACCACGATTTTAAAACCATAACTTCAACATGGTTAGCCATAGTCAACCATGGTCATCCATAACTAGTGATGGTACAAGCCATATTCAACCATAGTCAACTATAGAGAGCCATGGTCAAACATGATCAACCATAGTAAAACATGGATAATTGTGGTCAAACATGGTCAAACATGGACATCCATTATCAAAAATGGCTACACCATGGACAAGTTAACCGTGGTTGACCATAATATAACATGGTGATCTATAATCAAACATGTTTATCCATAATCAACCACAAACAAGTTACATGGCTAATCATAAACAAACATGGTCAACAAATTTTTACTAATGGAAACCATGTTAGACACAATTAACCATGGTCAACAACATTTGAATAATGTCCACCTTGTTAAACATGTTTCACCATGGTCAAACATGTTGAATCATAGTCAATTATAGTAACACATCATCAACCATGGTCAACAATACCTAACCAATACCAACTATGCAAAAATATAATCAAACATGATGATCCAAATTTATGTGTGAATGAAATGAAAGAAGAGATATATAATCATATGCATTGACATATTGCAATGAAAATAGAGATATAGTAAACACATCTTCTATTAAATGGTGGAAATAGAACATACTATACAATAAAGCAACTAAAATGGTGGTAGCTATCTCTGAGAAGACATGTGGATGCTACACTCATCCCTGCCAAGATGAATACAAAATGAGGCCAAAAGGGCCCATATATAATAAACATGAGGGTGAGAACCATAAATGCCTAAAACATAACCCTAGAAGATGAACCATCATAAAGTTTGTGGCCCCAAGGTGATTAGTTGAACAGACAACTTCACGGGGTCACAACTTTTGCATGCGATCTCTGATTTGAGCGCTTGATATCCCATTGGAAAGTTCTATCCAAGATTTATATATTTTGATAGGGGATGAATGCATTTTTTTTATTAACCTTATGACCCCCTAAATCTCCCAAAAAATCATTTAGGGCTTCAAAACAACCCTGAAAGTTTAGGACCAGAAAAATAACTAGGAAACTACCAAAATGAACAATTTTTTTGAGACAATGGAATAGGTTGGTGACCACTAATATCCATCTATATCAATCCCCCCCCCCCCTTTAGTAAGAAATGGTCTCCATTGTGTCAAATCCCATATCATATCTCGAATTGTGTGTTGAGTTGATCTCCTCATGTGACATTCTCCGAAATGAAAAGACTACCTTTCTTTGACGTCCCGAGAGGGTTGTAATTGTTGCTGATGGATGCGTTGGAGGTGTGCAACAATTCTAGTTGTCATGTTATCCTTTATATGAATTGGTATATATGATTTATTTCTGGTTGAGTACCTTGAATGCATGGCATTGCACTATAGAGGTACTCAAATGGACGAGGGAACATTGACTTTTTGTTCTTATTGTTTCTTTTGAGCAGAGGGGGTGTGGAGGCCTTTATGATCTAATGTTCTCCTTCATAGGTAATTGTGAAAAGGGAGAATTTACCAGTGTTGGAGATTATCTTATTTCCCTAGGAGACTATGGTAGGTGCAACTGTCTCAAGTATCTAATGGAGTTATCCTCCCAAAGCGACAATGACACTATGAGGTCATGATTCATATACAACATGATGCTTACACATATATGGTTTTCCTAAAAAAACATTGTGGAATTCCAGTGGGGCCACATCACATAGTACCTCATATTTGAAAGGTTTGATGCAAATGTATGGTAGGTGGCATTGCTAACTAATTTGGATACCTCGTCCTTGGCTTAGCCAACCGATGTTCTATGGTTGTGGGTGTGGTGTTGTCGGAAGCTCCAATATCTTCATAACTTCTATTGAGGTTAGGTTATTTTGGTTAGCACATTCAACAAACAAATGTAAGGGGATTCCTTTCACCCACATATGTGAATGGAAGAGATGTTCCTCTACCTATGACTCTTTAGCATCCTCTGGTTGAATATGTGTGGTAGCAACAATGACACTAGGTTTTACATCAATGATCGGCTTCCTCTAGTCCAAAACCATGACATTGGTCTTAGAATTGGAATCGGGATCTTATTATGAATCTTTGTTCTCGGCCAGCAATGACTGCTTTGAGCGACATTCGTTAGTGTTGTTCCAAGGGATTTTGTGGAACTCACACCACTTCTCAGTGTCCTTATTTATCTTTCCATTACCCTTATTTTCTTGTGGAAAATATTGGTTGTCCTTTCCTTGTCTTATGTTCTACGAGCCAGGGTTTCCCTTGCCTAACCTTTGCAGTGGGTTCGTAGGTCCAAAGTCTCTCTTGTTCTTTTGCCGAAATTTCTCCTCAGTTTTGACAACATACTAATAGACATCTTCCAATGAAAATATTTCCAGGAAGTCCATCTTGGTTTGGATGTACTGATGTAGGCCACTGCAATATTTTGGTACCTAGTGTCACTCGAAGTCCTTAATACCCTGTTTTTTGTGCAAGGTATGAAATTTGTTGGTGTACTCCGACACCGTATGGTCCCTCTCTTGATGCAAAATGGTCCATTTTGTGTACTAGTCATCATAGTTTTCCACAAGGTACTACTATTCCTTAACGACATCTATGAAAGAGGCCCAAGTGGGATTGGCCTTGAACATTCTAGACTCATCTGATGAGTTTTGCTCATAATAAGTATCCCACCAATTTTTAACATGGGGGACAACCTTGAGAAGAGCAAATGTGATCTTTTCCCTGTCGAAAAAATTGTGGATAGATAAATACCCTTCTAGAACATTCAACCACTTATATAGGGCATCAACGTCGATATGGCCTTCAAATAAAGGAATATCAAAGTTAACTTATACCTTGAATGGATTTTCATCTCCGAAATGGCTACTTGTTGAAGGTGCATCCATCACTGTCAACATTCGTCGAAGGATTTGGGAAAAATTATCCATCATCTCGTTCCTTTGTCGTGCTAGGGATTCCTCAAGCAATGACTTGATACAATATCCTTCTTCATCGTCTCTCTTATTTTCGGCCATGGGAGGTCATTTTGGGTAGCAAGAGTGATCTTCTCTAACTAAAACTAGTTTGAGACCCAACTCTCTATACCCTAACCTCATCGGGGACATGCACTGAGAAAAATTCAAAGAGAAGATTGTTCTAATACCACTGATCCATATTTATTTGTGAACTAAATGAAATAACATATATAGAATCATAAACACAGCCATATTGCAATGAAAACATAGATACATTAAACACATACTCTATTAAATAATGGTAACAAAACAGAATGTACAATAAGTGTGAGAAATTCAAACCAGCAAGTGAGTAATTTGAACCACATGAGAATCTAGGAGCGTTAATTAGGTTCACAAATCAAATTTGGGTGAAAGATTCAGCAAAAACCATCAAATTACAGTTAAATTACACACAATGATAGTTGGAAACAAGATAATTTTGCACTGTCTAAATCTGAAATTTTTATTAATAGGTTTATAAATACATCATAATATTTTTGAATGGATTTGGAAGCCAATTGTGAGCAAAAATCCCAAAATTGCCAAATTGGCATCAAAACCCCCTAGGTGGGCCAATCTCATCCCAAATATCTCCAAATGGCCACGAATTGATGAAGTGGCATGGATAATGTGTGCTGGGTCAATGATTACACCTTGGGCAGCGTGGGTGTGGAAAACTGGATGGTTTAGAGTCTCAATGCAACATTAATTGCACCAAATCAAGCCAAATTTGGGCAAAATCCCACTCTAGCACCCCAAGTCAACTTGTCTATCCACATTCAATGAATGGGATTACACCAGCAATGATGGATGTGCATATGTGGCTAGATGACTAGGCTGGAGTACCCATGTGGGTCATAAAACCTCAACTTGACATGGCATATGTCCACCTAAGCACCCCTAGTCCACCTCATAGTGTATTAAAGCTTAAAAAAGAAATAAAATTGACTAATTAGTGTAACTAAGGTACTAATGATGGATTACTTTTCTAACACCCTACCTTAATCCAACAACTAAGTATGCTCACAAAATGATGAATGCCTTGGCAACAATGGCTCAAGTCACCTCAAGTACATAATTAGAAATTACTTTTTTTATTTGTCCATGTGAACCGAGGAAAGAAGGAAAACCTCATGGGAAAAACCTCCCCTCAAGAATGGACATGGGGCTGGACCTGCAATGATATAACATCAAATTACCATCATTCACTCACACCAAGCAAATATCTCAGGTAATTGAAGGTCTTCTCAGTGAAATCCTTGGTAAAAATGTCAACAGTTTGCTCGGTGGATGGGCAATACTACAGTGAGATCACCCTGTCATGCACTAAGCCCCGAATGTAATGCATGTGTACCTCTATGTTATTTTTCCTCTACCTCTATACTAGATCAGTATATATCTTGATGGCACTCTGATTATCCACCCAAATGTTGGTTGGAGAATCAAATGTGACACCAAACTCCCGGATAATTCCATGCAACCAAACACACTAAGTTGCAACATTGACTGTTGCCCTGTATTTAGCCTCTCCTGATGAAAGTGATATGGTGTGTTGTTTCTTACTTGACCAGAAAATGGGACCCTCGGAAAACATGAAGAAAAAACCTAATGTTGACTTTCTGTCAATTGGATTACTGGTCTAATCTAAATCAGAAAATCCAGCTAGTTGAAGTGAGGAACTAGCTGTGTAGTGCACCCCGAATTTCTTAGTTCCCTGGACATACTGAAGAATTATTTTTGCATCCCTCCAATAAATCTCATGTGTTTGGTGCATGTGTCTTGCTACAGCACTCACAGCATAAGACAAATAAGGTCTTGTATGAGTGAGGTAGAGCAAGCTGCCCACTAGTTGCCTATAGAGTGTGATATCCACCATTGGGGAATTGCCAAATTCATGCATTTTAATACCAGAAAGGAAGGGAGACTTGGCTGCCTTACACTCATCCATATTAAACTTCTTCAGCAGGTCTGAAGCATACTATGGCTGACTCGGCATGATGCCCTTACCATTTTGCTAAATTTCTAAGCCCAATGATTTCCTTAGCAATCCTAGGTCTGTCATAGAAAATTCATTGTGCAAAGATTTCTTAATTTGTCCAATTGAATTGGTGCAGCTACTTGGTACAAGAATATAATAAACAGAAAGAACAATGACCTGCAAATCAACATCATTCTGCTGCAAATACACATTAGGGTCTGATTTGCATCTTGTGAAGCCAATTGAAAGCAAGAAAGCATCCATTTTTGCATACCAAGTCCTGGGGGCTTTCTTGAGTCCATACAGTGATTTTTTCAGCCTACATACCAATGAAGGATCCTCTTGGAAACCTTCAAGCTGCTGCATATATATCTCCTCCTGTAGTTTTCCATGAAAGAAAGAAATTTTTACATCCATGTGGTGAACTTCCCAACACTTACTAGCTGCTAGTGCAAGAACTAGTCTAATTGAGTCCATCTTTGCAACCGGTGCAAAGGTCTCTATGTAATCAACTCCATGGAACTAAGAATAGCCCTTAGCCACTAATCTAGCTTTATGTTTTATATCAGAACCATCAGCAGCAATTTTGGTCCGGAATACCCATTTACATTAAACAACTTTCCTCTTGGGAGGAAGGGGAACCAATTCCCATGCATTGTTCTCTTAGAGGGACTGAAGCTCATCTTCCATTGCTGACTTCCATATTAGGTCTATACAAATTTTCTGATATGTCTGTGGTTCAGAACTTATCAGCATGTAACAGTGCTCAGCAAGAGCACTATCACTTGCAAATGAAACCTTACTAGTTTGTGATCTAGTTTTCCTAGGCTCCCCAAGCCTACCGATTCCCCAGCTGCTTGCACAATTTTTTCGGCCCATTTGGGCCTAGATGGTGAGTTATCTATAGAAATATCATCTTCAGCAACATTCATATCAAAATTATCAGAAAAAATAGAGCACTTGTCATTACTTACATCTTCGAATGGTCGAGGAGAGGAGCAATCCCCCGATGCAAGTTCGAAATCTAGAATTGGCTCTTCTTTTAATTTGACACTTCTTTCAACAAAATTTTTGCCAGTGGATGTGTCAAAAAGCTTGTACCCTTTGGTTTCCTCACCATATCCAACCATGAGACACTCCATGCTTTGTGGCTGCAAGGCTTTCCTCTTCTTTGAAGGGATTCTTGCCCATGCTTTTGTCCCGAATATCCTGAAATTTGAGACATCTGGTTTTTCATCAAACCATGCCTCGTAGGGTGTCATCCCTTTCACTGATTTGTGGAAGGTCATGTTCTGAATGTGAGCATCATAGCTGATAGATTCATCCCATAGCTTGGGATTAAGTTCCCTCACTTCTATCATGCAAGTTTCCATCTCTTTGAGAAATCTATTATTTCTATCTGCCACACCATTTTGTTGTGGTGTGTAGGGAGTTAAGTGTTGCATTTGGATGCCACACTCCTCACAAAGTTGTTGTAAATTCTTATTCACATATTCCTTTCCATTATCAGTCCTAAGAACTTTGATCTTCTTCCCACTCTGATTCTCTACTAGTGCTTTCCAAACTTTAAGTTGCTCAAACACCTCAGATTTCAATTTTAGAAAATACACACAGCAAAATCGAGAGTAGTCATCAATAAATGTAAGCACATACCTATATCCACCATATGAGGGAGTGGGTAGTGGACCAATCAGATCAGAATGCACCAACCCAAGTGGTTGTGTTTCTCTCCTTTCCTTCCCCTTCTCGTAGCTCTGCTCATGATGTGTTAACCCAAAAAATCCCTCAGTAAGCTCTACATGACCTACACCACCTAAATACATCCATTACACTACCCTCATTTGACCCCCACACCCTTGCAAAGGCTCAAAAACATGAAAAGGGGCTTAAAAATCCCTAAAAAGAGCCAAAATAGCTCTCATTGGAGCTAAAACCTCCAAAAATGGGCTAAAACCCCTCAAAGGAGCTTAAAACCCCCAAAGGAGCTAAGAATTGCGCGAAAGGGGATTAAAGCCCAAAAAAGGGGGCTAAAGCCCTAACCAAGGGCTTAAAACCCTAAAATCCCAAGAAAAAACTATAAATAGAGGGGTGGGGGTCACTCTCAAAACACTCCTTCTCTCCCTATCGTTATGCTACATGTGTGAGTGCCTTGAGACCCTTTGCCTCTCAAGCCATTTACCCTCCCTCTCCTCCATTGCTCCACAAGCCAAGCTTCCATCCCAAAGAGAGAGAGGTGCTTCCAAAGCTAGAGCATGGTGGCCCATTTCCACCCAAACAGAAGGTATAACTTTGTTTTGTGTCATTTTAATTCTGGTTTTCTAACATATTTTGCTTGCAGGCTTGTTGTCTAATGCTTTGCTGCAGGTGTCCATTGATCTCTTACAGCCATATTTTGTTTTCTAACTATTCCATGCAGGGTTTCATAGCTTGGCCCTAAACTTCTTTGCAGGGTCTCTTCCAACCAACAAGAACCCTACCCTTCCATCCTATAGACGGAAGGTAGTCGTTTCTGCACGTAGCCAGGGTTTTCCCTGAGCTACAGATTGGCGACCATATCGGGTCGATCCCATGGGATCCCTAGGATTTTTGTTTTTAATATTTTGCTTACTTAATTTGATAGATATTTGCTTATTTAGGTTGATAGATCTATTTATTTCATTTTTGTTATTGTTTCGTCCACAGTACCAGTTACTATTGGTTGTTCTTTGATTTGCAAATCGTTCAACTATGCAAAAACAGACGAACCGAATTTCTGAAAATTCACCTGTGTTTGGTCTCATTTTCTGCCCAAACATTTGATCCATTTGTGGATATGCCCTTAATTAAGGGTAAAAGGTCTCGTTTCCGAAGTGGGTTTTCAACTGTTTGAGGTAATTTCTCACGGTTTGATCACATTCCAGCCCGCAAAAACAAGTCCTCTATAGGTGCATGACCCATTTTTCTTTACTTTGTATGAGCATTTTAACTTGTTGGGATAGCTTGTTTGTTGCTATTTGTACTGCTAGTGCAGGTCAGTCGCCTCTTTCCAGCAGTTTGTTTTAATTTTCATACAATCTGTGTAAATCAATAATAAATTTAACTAGTTAATGGTATAATGAATCTGTTTTAAGGCTTGAATAAATTACTATAGGTTAAATTTCAGTTTTTAATAAGAATTGGAAATTAACACCTTTCCTAGCCCTTCCTCCTCTACCCAATCATCACCCTTTGAGGTATTCTGGGATAAGACGAAGTGTGAAGCTCGTATAGTAATAGGCACTTCACTTGGGATTTTTTGAGACCACTTAAAACGGGTGACTTGGAAGGTAGAGGGCGTGGTAGGCTTAGGGGGCCTCATGGCATTCGTGTCCTCCCTATTAACCGACCTTGCACTCGGAGAGTGACCTGAGGATCTATGGATGGGATTAGTCCCATTTTGTTGAGAGCCCAACACTCTTTCCTGGTCGAAGAGGAATACAGGTGTAAGGCAGTCACCTAGTAAGTCTACCATAGTTCAGATTCATTTATGGCATGATTTAAATTTTTTGTTCACAATTTACTGGTTTCATAACAACTTACCCATGTTATAAGTTCTGTAATAAACCAAAAAATCTCTAGGAAATATTCATAAACCATACAAGTAGCCACCAAGTGAGTAACATAAATATAATGGACATGCACACAACCATACCAAATAAGATAACCAAACTCAGTTCATGATGCTGAGCCAACTATTAAAATTTATTAATTTACACTAATTCAAACACTTGCAGTCTTTGAGGACATAATTCCCTAACTGCCTTAACTGTGGGAAGTACTTGGGCTTAGCCCAGAAACTCATTGTGAGGAGTACCACGGGAACCCCAAATTAGATGGCCATTGAGAGGAATTTCCAAGCGAAACTGGCAACGACCCCTACCAATTGAATAGCACTCTCATGAGGAAAAAGCAAAGCACTGTCTCCTGGCAGTCTTGGTGGCCAAGTGACCACCTGAAAGCCAATAGGAAGCCACTAAAACCGGGGTCTAGAATTTCACTACCAGATTTCACCAACTGATCTACCAACTTGACACAATTGATCCCCCACGCTCTTCCTCATGCCTAAGAGGCAATCCACCACAGTTCAGGTCCTTGAACCAACACCGTCAAGACCATTCTCAACGACCCTCTACACCGTCAGAAGGCCACACAACCTCTAACTCAGACTCAGACTCATATCAATATGAGCCCAACTTACATACCGCACCATCTAGCCCCATGGCTGGTGCAAACCCGGATCCATTTTCTGGAATGATCATTGGAAGTGAACCCATGTCCATACCTCAAGTCAACACCAATACCCTTGCAGGTGGTCCTAGTACTGCCATGCATACTGTCCTAAATCAACTGCCTCCACCTATACTTACCAATCAAACTATCCCACCTATCATACCTGGGGGTAGTGGCCCTTCCATTCACATTGAAACACCTATCATACCTGGGGGCAGTGGTCATTCCACTCACACCTTCCCACTTGCCATACTTGGGGGCAGTGGCCTGTCCACAACTGTGCCACAAGTACCCCCAGTCATGTAGGTACATTATGTTCCTGCAAACCTCACCACCATTGCTGGTCTGTCACACATCAACCTTGGCTCAAACCTCCCTTTCATGGCACGCCTCAACCTACCTGACTTGGTTAGGTTAACCAACAACCCCATCTCTCATCAAACCTTTTGGCCTCCCATGCCAACCAAAATCCCCTCAGAAATCCCCAAGTTTGAAGGGAAGGAAGGGGAATGCCCCCAAAACCATATCATGACGTTTAACCTATGGTGCTCATCAAACAACATCATAGATGATTTGATCAGACTCAGACTATTTCAACACACCCTCATAGGTGTTGCAACCAAGTGGTACATTGAGCTACCATAAGACAAGTATCCAGACTTCAACTCCTTGGCCTTTATGTTCTTGCAATATTTCCAACTCCCTGTTGGATATGATGAAGGAGTGGAAATATTGCTATCTTGCCACCAAAATACTGCGACCCGCATCATTGACCACATCCATGAGTGGAGGCGATGTCGCAGCTTATGCAAGATCAAGCTTGATGACAAGATCTTCCTGGACTGGTTCCTGAAAACCTTGTTTCCACCTATAGACAAGGACGTTGCCTCTGAACCTCCCCAAACATAGGAAGAGCCCATCTTGAAGGCCCAACAGCTTGCCACTCATTTACACACAGTTGGGATACCTCTATACCATCATTCCAGATGCTCCTCGTGCAGGCACCTCCTACCGGGATGCGTCGAGGACATCTCATGCCACAGATGGCATCATAGGCTCTGTTTCCCACCAAACAAAACATCACACGACACCACCCATGATGCATCCGCACCCGAGCAACACCCCTAGTGTTTCCTACCCAAACTAATCTCCTGATTATTCAAGAATGATATCTCAATCTGGAGCTACAACCTCCTATACACAACCTGCGCCACAGCAGTAGGCCCATGCACCTTCCTGGCCAGCACAACAATATTCAGGATAGATGACCAGATTTTTGGCACCGCCAGCCCCCCAAGTTTACTATGCACCACCAGTGCAAGCCGCTCAAGCCCCCACCGGCACCTCTAGGACAAGTGTTTGCTCAGCAGAATCGTCCCAACCCACCTACCCCCAACAACCAACAGGGACAAGGAAGAAACAACCAAGCTAGGAATCGGGGTAACAACCAACCCCAAAGAGGCAACCAATAGCCTAACCCCCCCCCCGCAATGTCGCCAAACCCAGCGCAAAATCCCCAACAACCCAATATGCCTCGATGGAACACTCCATTACATACAAACCATCCATGTGAGCTGTGCAATGTCGATGGGCACTACACCCATGAATGTCCGCTTATGGGACGTGCCAAAAAACTCCTCCATGACAAATCCCAATAAGGAAACAATGCTGCTACCCAAACACAACAAAACCCAGCACCACCAGGCCTTCCTCCCATGGTGCTCCAGAACCCTTTACCAGTCCAAGGATTGGTAGCAACCACACCCTTTCCCCAGACTACTCCTGCAACCCACCCTATTCCACATCCCACGGAGACAGGAGTACACCAACTAAAGAGATCAACCTACAGACTAGGAGGAACCAATACGGAAACCCTTGACATAGCAGCAACATCCACATCCAACATTGCTAATGTTCCTCTTCACCTTCCCCCCCCGCAATCCCATGTCTCCCCTTCAAGTGCCTTGCCAACAACACTACTACAAGGGTGACAGTTAACTATAGTATCATCGATGACTTGGCCCAATCACCTATGACCATGTCATCTCTTGAAGTACTCAAAACGTGCCCAACATAGCGGAAATCCTTGCTAGCTACCCTTGGTGCCGTAGACCCCTCCAACTCCATATTAATCACATTTGATTTGGATCAAGGAGAACCAAGAATGCCATCGACCATCGCCTTCTAGATCCCAGTGTTAATTCACAATTTGGTTGTGGACCGGTGCATCATTGATGAGGGGGCATCCACTTGCGTCATGTCAACCTTGGTTTGGCAGAAACTTGGGTCCCCCATCTTGTAGTCATCCACTAGAACATTGTGTGCCTATGATGGCCATCCCACCAGATCCCAAGGCATCCTCCCGCACGTCCCCATCTCTTTAGGTAGGAAGACCATCCTAATTGACATAGAAGTTGTTAATGCTCAGTTAGACTATAACCTTCTTATAGGATGTAGCTATATGTACCCGATGCAAGCTGTGGCATTTACCATCTTCCGCCAAATGATGTTCCCTCACGATGGGAAAATCGTGACTGTCAACCAATTGACTTACCATGACCCACAAGCGCCAATAGCACCAGCTAACGTTATTCCCACTATCGACACCACAGTCGACAGCACCACCACCCCCATCATCCTGAATATAGGCCCAAGGTTGTTCACCGACACCTCTATGATGGCTTCCTTCCCCTTAGTATCACCACCATCTCCGCCAAGTGATACTGCGGATTTGTGCATGTTTTCATCCAACACTACTGCACCACAACCCCATCCGTATTCGCAACCCCATCCACAGGCGCAACCCCATCCGCAGCTACAATACCATCAACAGCCGTAACCTCATCTGCAACCACAACATCATGCACAGCTGCAACCACCAATGCATCCCCAAATGTACTCACCAGGGCACTACTTGGGTTCCTCCCCGGTCCACACAATTCCCTTCCTATTTCCTCTGCCTAGCATCATGAGTAAGCCAGTAAAGGCCACCTTAAACTTACCCAACTTCACATTGGGGATTCCCTTATGGTACCTTGATCCACCAACCCAACCTCCGATGCCCCAAGTCATGTTAACCCCTGTTCAACCCATTGCGATCGAATCACGTCCCCCTCCTGGCCCAAAAAAATCACCTTCTACGCCTGTACCAACCCCGACTCATCTAAAGAGGGCTAGGGGAAAAAATGCCAAAGTGGCAGTCGTTGAATCTCGACTGACTCCACCTTGCGCCGTGTGCGACATACATGGTCATGCAACACAAAATTGTCTCAATATTCCCATCATCTGCACACACTTAGATGCCATGGACACAACGAAGAACATCCCCATGGTTGTCCTCCTGAGTGGGCCAACAGTAAAAAACAATTCTTTGAGGACAAACCATGCATGTGCCCTTTGCAGATTGTATGGACGTTACTCCCACCATTTCCAAGACTTGGCCAAGTTTTGGGCCGCCCTTAGCCAACTTCGGAAACATTCCCTTGAATCCGAAGTCACTGCCATTAAGGAGATTCACCCTCCGATTTCTTCCTCGACCACCACAACCATTTACATTATCTATAGCTCCAGTAGTACGTTTGTCTCCTCACCCATAGAAGATCCACCTAATCTATCTCGGCACCACTGTCAGGATGATGGAGACATCTGTAAAACCACCACCAGTTTTACCCCATTCCCTTTCAACCATGGTGTGGAATCGGTTTTTCCCATCGAAGGCCAGATTTCCTCACCCCTCCTTGCCAATGACCTTTGTCTCGACAAGGGGGCACATCTCTTCACTAAATCAGACGGTTGGCTCTTGGAGAATCCCCGCAATGGGATCCACCTCAAGAGATCCCATGGCTAATACCACCACCATGAGTCACTTATAGCGTAGATTTTATTTTTTGTTTTACAAACATTTTTACCACAAATCAAAAACCACCTATTTAGGGGCAGCACCATTAGCTGCTAGTTTAGAGTCACTCGAAGCCTATTCGAGACACCCCTCACACCTCCGGGCTCAAATTTCTATCTTCTAATGAGACTATTGTCTCACATTTAACAAGTAATTTCCGGGACCACTTGCTGGAAGTTACCTCGGTTTACGTACCACATTGTGATACAAGTGTATCCGGACCAGTACTTGCATGACACTTGCCTACCGCAACTCATGTGGGACTTCGGACCATCTCCCTGGAAGGCACATCATTTTATCATGTCAGCATATAATTGTCTAATCCATCCACCGCATCTTACACGGGTCTCCAGATCACCACCTGGATGACGGATCATTTCTTTTGCACGCATTTGGCATATAACTGCCTCCAGAATTGCACTCGCACCTTATGTAGTCAATTCCGTCCACCACAACTCACACACGACTCTCCTGAACTCTGTCCGAGAGCCACCTTGGTTTGTGTGCCTCTGTTGCACTAACTCATGTGCCTTTGCCACAATCTATCCCGTGCATGTATTGGTATGTTCAAGAGCCACCTGCTCCATCCACACTGCACAGATGACCTTTGGACCTCTGTCCATTGTTCCGAAAAGGAGGGCACCATCAGTACCCCGCCAATCGATTGACCATACTGGAGTTTCCGTTAAGCTCTTTTTTGACTCCTAAAAGAATGAAAAGAATGTTGAGTGCATTTGCTTCCTCTCCCACTCATTAAAGTATCAGAAAGGGCATCTACATAGCGTCGTTTATCTCCTTTTGCGAACTATGTAGACTACCATCTCAAAAGGACCACCTTGGCACATTCTAGCCAAGACCATTCCCCTCTGCATCCTTTTATGCTTTCTCAAGCAGAGGGGCTGAACTTTACGAAAAATTTCACCATGGGTTGTCGTTAACCTCTTTTCCATCCTTCTCATCAAGAAAAGATTGCTGAGCAAACTTGGTTTCATTCATGCTCGTAAAAGTATCTAAATGATTGTCTAGTCAGTACAAGTTTAACCTGTCCCGGCCTAATTGGACTACCAACGGTAAAGAAGTCTCCCATCCCACAAAGGATGGGTGACCTCTCCTATGTACACTTTTAACCTTTTTCAGGCACAGGAGACTATCAATGAAAAAGAGACCTCACTGGAGTCTTATTCATGCTTTCAAACTCTCTAAAATTGAAAGCATCATCGAGCATTTACTTTCTTGGGCTCACTAAAAATCCACAAGATCGTACCACAATGGTGTCTTTAGACACCACCCCATATATAACAGTTTGGCAGCATTCCCACTTTGGGTCACCTTTGTTCAAAGTACTTTGCGATGTGTCTTCCTTGGATTCCTTCAATACCAAAAGTGTCTACCTCCCCCAAGTATTTCCCATCTGCTGTTACATTCCTAGTATTACAGCTATGATCCCTTTCCCATGAGTCAGTTTCATTTGTTGCCTGGTCCGCCCTGCCGTCATACTCTGAACAAAGGAAGTTTGAGTCCCCTGTGATTCCCTTCCCCTGTTCCACCTCCCCCCCCCATTAAGTGGGTGAGTCCTCATATTGTCACATCTTTCGGTTATCCCCCTCGTGCTTCTGGTCAAGGAAACACCATTGCCTTGGCCAATTGCAGGTCTCCCTCTGCCGACGACAACACACATATTCCAGAGGATAGACCTAGAGGTCCCTATATCCCGGTTTCATTAACCTCATTGATGTGTTCCTTGGACCAGTTAAGAGGAGTCCTTAGTGCCTCTCGGGATGGTTGTGTCTCACGTGCTCGACTCCAACTACATCATCGCACCATTGAGATTCATACAGGGTATTGGTCCGTGCAGTATTTGGTCGAAGACCCCAGATGTCACCTGACTCTAACACATTAATGAGTCTATTGAGAGACCCAAACATGTTCATGTCCCTTGTGATTTTTGGGTTGCATTGGAGATAGTGTTCAGAAGCCCCAACAGTGCTTCTATATAGATTTATGATTGATGCAGCATATTTTTCCCACAGAGACTCTGACTCTACATCAGTAAATACCTACAGCTATGTACCGTTCCAGATCCAGCAGGCCATCAGTGATGAAGATATAGCTTTCCATGAGAATGCCATGGGTCCAATGTAGCAGTTCTTCATAGCAGTATTGTATTCAGCCTCTCATTGAGGCAACCACTATTGTAACAATAGTTATACATGATCGGCTCTTCTATTATAGAGCTTAGATCACATTATTCTTTTGACATCGTTACGAGCATGGGGATGCCCACCTCTTCCATATACATGTTACACATTATTTGTATCTCACCCATTGATGGGAACCATATTAATACAAAAACCAAAAGCCACCATGCCCCAGCCTAGGAAGCACCACCTCTCCCCAGAAAATCCTATGATGTCCATCGGCCATACGATGAGCTCCTTCCCTCACACATCAAGGGGCAATCTGTTAACCCAAAAAATCCCTTAGTAAGCTCTACATGACCTACACCACCTAAAGAGATCCATTACACTACCCTCATTTGACCCCCACACCCTTGCAAAGGCTCAAAAACATGAAAAGGGTTTAAAAATCCCTAAAAAGAGGCAAAACAGCTCTCATAGGGGCTAAAACCCCTCAAAGGAACTTAAAACCCCCAAAGGAGCTAAGAATTGGGCGAAAGGGGCTTAAAGCCCAAGAAAAGGGGCTAAAGTCCTAACCAGGGGCTTAAAACCCTAAAATCTCAAGAAAAAACTATAAATAGAGGGGTGGGGGTCCCTCTCAAGACACTCCTTCTCTCCCTATCGTTATGCTACCCGTGTGAGTGCCTTGAGACCCTTTGCCTCTCAAGCCATTCACCCTCCCTCTCCTCCATTGCTCCACAAGCCAAGCTTCCATCCCAAAGAGAGACAGGTTCTTCGAAAGCTAGGGCATGGTGGCCCATTTCCGTCCAAACAAAAGGTATAATTTTTTTTTGTGTCATTTTAATTCTGGTTTTCTAACATATTTTGCTTGCAGGCTTGTTGTCTAATGCTTTGCTGCAGGTGTCCATTGATCTCTTGCTGCCATATTTTGTTTTCTAACTATTCCATGCAGGGTTTCATAGCTTGGCCCTAAACGTGTTTGCAGGTTCTCTTCCAACCAACAGGAACCCTACCCTTTCATCCTATAGACGGAAGGTATCCATTTCTGCACATAGCCAGGGTTTTCCCTGAGCTACAAGATGCTCCCCAATCACACATCCAATACATGCTCCAGTAGATGGATGAATTTGTGGAAGACCTTCCACCATTCCTTCTTTGTGCAATGCTTGGAGATATCTATAATTCATGTGGCCAAACCTCTCATGCCATAGTTTAGAGACTTCATTGGCATGTGATTGAAGTGCTTGATCACTAGAAGTAGGGAGGAAATTATAGAATTTGTACATTCTCTCATGATGATCAGCATACCCAACTGCAACAACTTGGTCTGTTGAGATTTCAGAAATCTCTACAGAGTCAGGAATAAAGATTACTCTCTTTGGATCTCTCTCCTGTATGGGTCATCTGGTAGACTAACATCAAATTTGCTGCAAGGTCTGGTACATACAGTACATCACTGAAGAACCCATGGTCTAAATCAATTCTCCCAATCCCTCTGGTCTGGAGTTCAGAATCATCTCCCATTCGAACTGCTAGGCCAGCATTCAAACTCATGGAGGAGACGAATTCTCTCCTATATACCATATGCCTGGAAGCACCTGAATCAATAATAAAGGATGAGGAATTAGAAGTACCTGCCACCAATGCATGACATTTCTCCTTTCCTTCACTTAACTGGAGTTGCCATCTTTCTTCCTTGCGCTATCAAGAACTGGAATGGTGTTCTTCTCTAGCAACTGCGCCATGGTGTCTATGGTTTTCTTCATGCATGAGCTTTATGGATGCCATCCCTTGTGGCAATAAGAGCATTTGGGATTCTCTTTTCCTTTGTTCTCCTTTTCTTTGGGTGGATTCGTGGCTCCCTCATTGGATTTGGGTTTTTCTGATTTCTTCTTGTCCAACAACTTTGAATTCTTGGACTTGGGTTTTCCCTTTGCTAAATTTGAAACCCCCATTGCTCGTGCTTGATCTTTGGTCTTGATGGAACCCATTTGGACCAATTTGTCCTGCTCTTGAGTGAGTGACTCCATGAAATTTTCCAGACTTGGCATTTTCCAGTTTCGAAGGGTGAGTTTGCCTTAGTGAAATGTGCTCACAAAGACTGAGAACTGTGGCCCCAACTTTGAAAGTATAGACAAGATCAGTTGATCTTCCTTCTTCTCAGTCCCACATTTTTTTAACTACAATACAAGTGATTTGAACTTGGTGAAGAAGTCCTGGATTATGTCAAAGTGCATTGGGCTCAAGCTTATCAGCTCATTCTCAAGTTGGTGACCACGTAGCTCATCATTTTTTCCAAATAGAGACTCAAGCTTCTCCCAAACCTCCTTTGGTGATGTCAAACTGTCAAGGTGGAACAACAAATCTCTTGAGATGCTCAGACACAGCAAACCATATGATTCATCCAATTTGTTAAAATACTTGCCTTTTTCTATAGCAGAATTTGGTTCCACTTCAGTGCCCATGGTAACTCTGAAAAGCCCCTTGGCTCTCAATTGAATCACTATCTCTTCCTTCCATTCAAAGAATTTGAAAGGTGTTAGAATGATCTGGGTAGCCTCCATTACTTCCTGCGCTGATGGTGGTGAAATTGCTAACTGGTTTACACACAACAATTCAATTTTATCTGGAATTCACTAACAAAGCAGCTCAAATCCACTAAGAATTTGGTCTGAAACTCAAAAATCTCCAACCAGCTCTGATACCATGTGAGAAATTCCAACCATAAAGTGAGTAATCCGAACCACAAGAGAATCTAGGAGTGTTATTAAGGTTCACAAATCAAATTTGGGTGCAAGATCCAACAAAAACCCATCAAATTACAATTAAATTACACACAATGATAGTTGGAAACAAGATAATTTTGGACTGTCTAACTCTGAAACTGTTATTAACAGGTTTATAAATACATCATAAGAGTTTTGAATGGCTTTGGAATCCAATTGGGAGCAAAAATCCCAAAATTTCCAAATTGGCATCAAACCCCCTAGGTGGGCCAATCTCGTCCCAAATCTCTCCAAATGGCCACGAATTGTTGAAGTGGCATGTTTGATGTGTTCTGGGTCAATGATTACACCTTGGACAGCATGGGTGTGGAAAACTAGATGGTTTAGAGTCTCAATGCCACATTAATTGCACGGGAAAATCCCACTCTAGCGCCCCAAGTCAACTTGCCTGTCCACATTCAATGAATGGGAGCGCATTAGCAATGATGCTTGTGAATATGTGGTTGTCTGACTAGGCTGGAGTACCCATGTGGGTCATAGAACCTCAACTTGATGTGGCATATGTCCACCTAAGCACCCCTAGTCCACCTCATAGTGTATTAAATCTTAAAAAAGCAATAAATTTGACTAATTAGTGTAACTAAGGTACTAATGATGGATTACTGTTCTAACAATAAGTCAACTAGAGTGGTGGTAGCTATGTGTGATAAGAGATGTGGCTGCTACCCTCATCTGTGTTAAGATGAATATAAAATGAGGCCAAAAGGGCCTATTTATAATAAGGATGGGGGAGATAACCCAAAACATAACCCTAGAAGATGAACCGTCACAAAGTTTGTGGCCCCAAGATGGTTAGTTGAAGAGTCAAATTCCTGGGGTCATAACTTTTGCATACGATCTTTGATTTGGGCGCTCGATAGCCCATTGGAAAGGTCTATCCAATCTTTACATCTTCCAAGAGGGGCCAAATGCATGTCATTGGAAATCATTTGGCCCCCTCAATCCCAAAAAAACATTGTTTAGGGCCTCAAAACGACCTTAAAAGTTTAGGACCCGAAAAAAGCATAGAAAAATAAGTAGGAAATTGCCAAAATGGACAATTGTTTTGAGCTAGTGGAATAGGTGGGTGGCCACCGATCTCCATATGGATCACATGATCATCCATATTCAACCATTGTTAATAAAACTAAACTATGGTTAATTATGCTCAACCACATTTCCATGGTTAACAATATTATTAGAGTCAACCTTATTTAACCAAAGTCACCCATAGTCAAACAAAAGTAATAGATGGTAAAACCTCGCAAACTTTAGCTAACCATCTTCCACCATGGTGAAGCGCAGTAAGTCTTCACCATAGAGAAACATGGTCAAACATGGTCAAATGTAGTCAAACATAGAAAACCATGGTCAAATATGGACAACGATGGTCAAATTATGGTCAACCATAGTCAAACAAGGTTGACCATAGTTTAACATTGTTATCCATAGTAACATATTTATCCATAGTCAGCCATAAACAAACATGGTCAACCAAGTTTAACTGGTGTCCACCATGTCAACTGTGATCAACAATAGTCAAATATGTTGAATCGTAATAAAACATTATCAAACATTATAAAACATTCTCAAATAAACTATAGTTAATCATGGTCAACTAAATTTCAAGTATAGTTAACCATTATTAACCATGATCAAACTTGGTAATCATGGTTAACTACAGTTAACCATGGTCAACCATATCAACCATAGTCAACTATAGCCAACCAAAGTAAACAATATTTGAGAAAAAGTCTACCAAAATCAAACATCGTCTACTATGGTGAATAGTATTCAAACACAATCAACAAATGACCTAAGCATATCATGGTCAACCATGCCTATCCAAAGTCAACCATTGTTACACGCAATCAACAATGTCCAATAAAACTAAACCATGGTCAAACATATTCAAACATGGTCAACCATACTCAACCTTGATCAACATTAGTCGACCATGGTAAATTGTGATCAACCATGGTTCTATGCTCAAACAATAGTCACCCATACTTAACTATGGTCAAAATTAGTCAACCATGTTCAAACATAATTAACCATGGTTAACTAAAGTCAACTATGAAACCATAGTCAGCCACGGTCAATGGCATCCAAACATGGTCTCACATAATCAAACATACACAACCATGGTGAATCCATGATAGTCAAGAATGGTTACTCAAACATGGTGAAACACAATGAACCTTACCTAAATAAACTTAACCATACACAACCAAGGTTGACTAAAGTAAATCATTATTAACTAAGGTCCAACAATAGTCAACGATGATGTGCTAAAATCAACCTTGGCCAACTAAAGTCAACCAAGCACAAACAATAGTCACCATGGTTTACTATAGTCAAACTTGCTCAACCATCATTTGGCACCCTTGTCAACCATGGTTAACGATGAAAGAAGGTCAACTTTACTTAACAAAAGTTAGTCATTGCAAACCACGTTAAACTAAAGTCAACCATATGGTCAAATGATAGTTATGCATGGTTAACTATGATTCTCAAATACAAAAACCATGATTATCCAAAGCCAACTACAAAATCAAAGCCTTTATTTATTTATTTTATTTAATTTATTTTTATAATTTTATTTCATTTAAATAAAATCGACTCAACTAAATTTTTTTATTATTTATATAAATAAATAAACTTACTATTTTTATTAATTATTTATATATATTATTTTATTTATTTTTAATATTTATAATTTTTATAAATATTTTTTTATTTATAATAATAATATCAATAATCCACGGCTCCATTCTTTTAAT
>LPNX010196241.1:459445-510984 GCA_001517045.1 Pseudotsuga menziesii
AAAAAAATACCAACCGGCCCTGCTAATGCCATCTATCTAATATGTACCAAAAATAACATAAGAGGATGGGTCTCTACCATCCCCACGAGCCACCAAAAAATGACCAACCGGCCCCGCTAATGCCATCTTAGATAAATAATCAGCATCTGAATTCATCTCCCTATATACATGCTGTATATTAATCTCCAGAAATTGACCCTTCAGCATCAAGATACGGTCCATCCAATAGGTAAGTTGGATCAATTCCAACTCGAACTTACCTCTGAACCATTCCACTATGATCATGGAGTCCCCCGCAATTTGGATAGCCTCAATATCTAAAGAACGAGCCAGATGTAGTAGACTCCATAGAGCAAGTAATTCAGACCGCGAATTAGTACCAAAGCCACAGTTCCACTTGATATTATACCTGTACTGATATATATATTAAGGTGTATACATATATAAACATAGACCTGTACTGATATATATATTAAGGTGTATACATATATAAACATAGACCTGTACTGATATAATAAAATGAAAATAATCCAGTTCCAACCAACCATGTGGCAGACTCCTCTCAACAAACTTCTCATTCAATACAATGGGGGCCACCAAGTCCTCATCCAAGGAAGCTACTTTATATGACCTTAGTTGGTATTTTATCAAAGTCCTCATCCGATGAAGCTACTTTATATGACCTTAGTTAGTTGGTATTTTATCAAAGCACTTTATATGGCATGTATCATGCATGATTTATCTAACAAATGGTTTTAGACATATTCATAGAGTGGGAGTGAGAGATTTGTTAGACAATTCCTTGCAAGATATATGGTGGGAGTTAGAGATATTAGGGGTGAACCATTACATGTATGGAAGAGAAACTTAGTGTTTTAGATTACCATAATGTGTAATAATAAGAGAAATTGATGTTTTTTGATATGGATTTAAATGGAAAACAACATAGGAGAATGTGGTTATGGAAAAGGGTTTGGAGTAGAAACCATAATGTCAATGTTCTTTATTCTATCATGCCATCTAATCGAGTCGCCATGCTACTTAATGTAACCTTCATTTTCTATCAGTAAGAGTTTGAGACTATAGAACGTGCCTAGGGTTGCAAGGTAATGGTTCCTTTCAACTGTGATCATGGAGGTTGTTGCTCTTCACAGTGATGCCAAGATGGATAATCACAATCAGAAGAATAATTTCATGAATTTTAGCACCCATCTCTAGCGATGTTGTAGGATTTCAATTTGGAATCTAAGGTAAATGAGGACATATAATCCATAAAAAATAGGCTTATATCCCGACTATTTGAGAATTATTTTTTTGAAATATTACAAATGTATTATTGTTCCTACAAATTATTTTGTCACTACGAAGATGACAATAACTATAAATTATTCTAATAGCTAGTGACTGTGTGTTTCCTTCTCTGTAGTTATACTTAGATCTCAACTTGATGTTTTGAATTCATGTTCTTAAATTTGGCTATTTATTTCATTGTCAACTACGAGCGCTCGCACAAAGTTCGAGGACTCTTTTGGTTTAATTGTAGTTTTGTTAAACATGGTTCCACTTTGCAAAAAAAATGTGTATGTGTTCCTTGGTGCTAGAACTAGAGGATCCCAAGCTTGATAGGTCAGATGAAACACATGATGGATGACAAAAACGTGCACGTGTTTTATAGTTACAAAAAGTGCACACTTTTTGTAGTTAAAAAAACCACACACATTTTGTAGTTAGAAAACATGCAGACGTTTTGTTACAAAATGTGCACGCTTTTGTTACAAAATGCACACACATTTTATAAGAAATGTTATAAACCCCTACATTTCCATCCTTCCCTCACTACATATCCATTCCTATCTCTCTCTCTCCCCTCCCCCAACTCTCCCCCCCCTTCCCTCTCTTTTTTCCTCACTCCCTCTCTCTATCCATCCCTAAATTTGTCTTTGTATCCCTCCTCCCCTATCCCTCCCTCCCTAACCATCATTATCCCCCTCTCACTTTATCTCTCCCTTACTCCTCCACCTATTCCTAACACCCACCCCTCTCTCACTCCCCTAACCCCCTGAAACCCCCCATTTTTCTCTCACACAAACACTCCCATTACCCCTAATCCTCCTCTCTCTCCATAACCTCCCTCAGACTCTCCCTACTCATAACTCTCTCTCTCTCTCTCTCTCTCTCTCTCTCTCTCTCTCTCCATAACCCTTACTAACACCTCTATCACTCTCTCACAACCCTAATCCACCCCCTACCTTTAACCCCTCCCTCCTCATCTTTGTCTATCTCCCCACTCTTCCTCATATCCCTTACTAAACCCATCTCTCACTATTTCTCTCCCCTACTCCTCCACCTCCACCTTACCCCCACCCCTCTTTCTCTTCCTCGACACCCTAACACCCCTCTCTCTCTCACACACACACTCTCTCTCACTACCCCTAACCCCCCTCTCCTTCCATAACCCCTCTCCTACTCTTCCTACCCATAACTATTAAAGTTACAACAACATGAGTCATTCTCCAAGCCAATCTTATGTGCTGGGTTTGGGCCTCATGTGTTGAGGTAATAGGGATCCTAACTTTGGACTCAGGAACTTGGAGTAAAATTCTTGGGTTGGACTCAAGAATGAAGTGAATAGTTTGAATAAGCCTTCTGAGTTGAGGTGAATAGTTTGATATGTCAAAGTGATGATGTCGTATAGTCTTGTTAGACAAGGATAAGGACTTGTGTACTAAGTTAGATCCTCATGTGTTGAGGTGGGCCTCATGTGTAGAGGAAATTATTTTCTAGTTGAAGCATGTTGATGAGTGACATTCTACTAGCCCTAATCAAATTATTAAGTCTCCTCTAGAGACTAATCATCTCTAGAGTGAATTACTTTATCCTAAGGTCACTTGGCACAAACAGTAGAGTGATATGACCACATCAATGGACAAATATCCTAAGTATAATTGTTGTGATAGATAATTAATGTGATAGATAAAAGTGAGAAGATATGGACCATGCAGATAAGATAGAGAGATAAGAGATATGATGCATAGAGAAATATAAATTCAAATTGCTCATGGTAATTAACTTAAGTTAAATAGAGAATTCGAATTGCACATATTATTGATTCCAATTAAAAGATAATTCAAAATTGCACATGTTGTTGACTTTAGTTAATAAAGAAGAAATCGAATTATTCAACTTCAATGATGTAAACAATGCAAGCTTCAGTTAAAGCAATTAGAACCTGGTTTGTTCACTCTAGTGATGCAATCAAGAAGGAGTTTAGTTAAAGGAGTTAACTAAGTGATAATGAACTAGTTAAGTAAAGTGTTTTGCATGATTACACTTTAGTTAAACTAAAAGTCAACACTTAAGTCGCGACATTTAAGATAAAATAAAAGACAACACTTAAGCTAACTAAGTGTTTGCATAAGGACACTTGAGTATTTGCATGATGACACTTAAGTTAGCATCCTAAATAAGTGATCTAGAATCCAATTAAAGTATGAGTTCATTCTAAAGTCAATGTATGATGTATTTGGCCAAGCATATGAAATATTGCAAGCTGGCTATGTAGAAATTATTCAAGTGATCCAGTTTTTTTGTATCTAAGGAAAAAGGGAGAACTAGTGTGCATGGATTTCATACCAATGAAAAATGTTCAAATTGGTGTGAAATGTTTTCTCTTCATTGTTTAAAGGGAAAATGTTTGAGAGGAAAATGTTCACTAGCGCAAATAGTGTGAATTGACTTGTATGTTGGGCATACTGCTAACAACCTCCTTCCATATCTATTCTCTATTCTCAGTCGAGCAAGATTGGCACAAGTTGTCGTATGTGTAGTTGGTTTGACTCAAATTGGCTAAGTTGTATGAGCACTTGGTTTGACCTAGGTGGACTGAGTTTGGTCTGCAAACTCAGATTGACTAAGTCAGTTGATGTGAGAAATAGATTGATTGGTATAGCTTGATTGGATATGTTAATTGTATAGGTTGATGAGTAGTGTGGTACAATTGTGGTGCAATGAGCAATTGCCATTTGATGAGTAGTGTTCAGATGATGAGCAGTGGTTAGTATTTCTAGTGGTTGTGCAGTGTGGTACAGATTGTGCAGTGTAGTACATGTGTTTATTAGTAGGTCTACAAGATTAGTGTGGTTGTGTTTTAGCAGTTTATATCTTCATATCATGGTGGAAGGACGTGGCAAGGAAAGGGTGTTGTAGCCTTCTTTTGGTTGTAGCTGGAGAACTAGCGAGTTCAAGTTTCCTTCAGGTTGTAGCCTATAAATTAGGGGGTTGTATCCTCCTTCCAGTTGTAGCTGGATAATTGAAGTAATTGTAATAAGGGGGTTGTTTCCTCCTTCCAGTTGTTTCCGTAAAACTACTATTATAAGGATTCCATGGTATTTCCCCCAGGAATTAGGTTTCCACGTAAAATCTGGTGTACTATATATCATGCTATGCTTCTTATGTGATGATGATATGATGATGATAATAATGCGGATAATTATATAATGATAATGTGATAATGCATAATATTGAATAAGTTGTTGATTGTTAAAAGTAATAAAATTTGTGCACACTGATTCACTCCCCCTGTTAGTGTACCTGGTGTGTAGAGAATTCACTAGTTGTTTCATTTCCCGCCTTGAATTGAATAGGAAAAGTGACGCTTTAGTAGAGCTGATAATTTAGAAAAGTTTTCATACAACTACTAGAAGTATATTCACTAGGAATCTAGAGGAATCAAGTCCAAAATAGGACAACATTGAATATGTAGGTTTCATTTAGACTCTTCTCCTTGATATCACTTATCAATTTTAGTCCCTTTTAGGCTTCAAAAGAAAGGAAAAGTTTGAAATAATTGATGAACGACCTGTGCTAAAGGGAGGATAGTCAAGTTTGTACCTCTTGTCATAGATATATTCATGATGGAAATCAAGAAATACCAACAATAGGAACTCCCTATATAATTTGGACAGTGTGTAACATGCATTCCCTCTTTAATACTTTGTCTTCCTCTCCTATTATCTTAGATGGTGTTATCTGACATGGATGTAAAGTTTGTGATTGCAACATATTTAGGGAATTGCGGAGAATGATAGAATAAATCCAAAAGTGTTTTATAACATGTCATCTCAAAATTAAAGGCAATACGATGTATCCTATCATTCTCATAGAATGAGTCTCTACCCCATTGAGACCTTTCCTATTACTAGGTACTTAATCTACAATAACACAATAAACAACATGGAAAACATTAAACAACATGGGAGACAAGAGGCCTCTTAAGATTACTTTATACTCTAGTAAAAACAACCTACTACTTAAGTAAGGATGGAACTAAGATACCATGTCTTGGATAAATAATTGGGGAGTTGAGGAAGAGGCCAATATGTAGAATAGTGATGATACTAAAAGTATTATTACATCTAAATTTAAGTAGAAGTTGTTTTTCTATCAAAAAAAAAATCTAATAAGAGAAACCAAAGATAATCTGGAAGATCAAAAGTTTCTTTCTATTTTAACTAGTCATATTTATGATACTAAGAGGGTTGAAAATGAAAATCACTTTCTCTTAGGATCTCCTATGTAAACTAACATTAAAGTGAAATTTCAAAATATGTGTTACAATACTAGCACATCCACTTAATTTGTGGTTGGTCAAGGATGATAAATCACAAGCAAAGAATCAAAAAATGATGGGTTATCCATGCATCAACTACAATTCGACCAATAAGTTATCCATGCATTCATGCATCAACTAAAAGTTATCCATTTATCAAGGATCAGCTATATATATATATATATATATATATATATACACACACACACATTCTTCTAGTTATCTAGCATGAACTCTTGGTTATGTATTCATTAGCTACTAGTTATCTTCCTTAAACTCTTGGTGTATTCATTAGCTATGAGTTATCCATGCATGAGCTACTAGTTATTCATCAACTACTTTGAATTTTGAACGACTTTCATAGAATCAATATCGATAATACACTTGTCTCATTCTTCATGAAATACTGAAAAAGTATAGAACTTAGTCCACCCCAAATCTCAAATAAAAACGTTAAGCCCTTAATGATGGCACATTACACCATATAGTGTGGTGCAGTACCCCCTATATTGTGGTGCATTAAATATTATTTATGTTTGCTTGGGTCTATTAGTGGGTCTATTAGTTGTTATTGTACAACTTTGTCTATAATATATAAGAAGTATATATTCTCATTTTAACTATCACAGTATCTTATCTTATCTTGTTTACTTAGTGCATTATGTAAGGAGGTTCCTCCCTTGAAGGGGATTTCTATTTATCTATGGTATTCATTATAAAGGCATGCATGCTTCTCTTTTTCTCTATTTCTTCTCTTTTTATGCTATTTCTGGGACTTGGTTGCACAACATTTGGTATCAAAACTCTTTCCTTGGGACTGTATTTTGCAAAACAAATCATATTTTAACTTTTTCTACAACTTTTGTTATACAATGATTCAGATATCGAGGTTAAAAAACCACTTTTAGAACATGCCGAACTATCTCCAACCCAAAATTCAAATCTTGATCCATTACATTTTTGGAGATAATTATAGAGGAATCTATGGTTTTTTACTAGCCCAAAACATAGTCTAAAACAGGTGTTCTAGGGAAAGAGGTCATATATGAGGCATCCAAGATCCAAATTGAGTGAGACTGACTGTCTTTGAAATAAGATGGACTAGGGTATATGTAGTATAAGTTTCAACTACAAAAACAAAATATTAGACATGTGGAATATGGTACAAGTTTGCTCTTCTTGATAGGACAAACATAAGAAGCTTTGAGATATTTGCAATAACGTTTTGTTGGTACCTCCAAATTATGTCAGACCCACGGCATTGGAAAGAGGACATGCCAGGGTACCACAGGATGAAGTTTCAAACTCAGAGTATTCGAAATTCAAATTTTACCTTAGTTACAAGTCGACCCAAAACAGTATTCTAACCTGGGTTTGAAAAAGGTACGTCATTTTGCATTTAAATAGATTTGAGTAGAAGGATATTTTTATGGTAAACCCTAGGGCATGATATATATTTATTGTTGAGTGATTCCATGAAGGTGGGTAACACTTTTTGGCCAAATTTGGTGATGAAACTTTGATTTTTTACTCATGTGCTAGATAGAATCCCTCGAAACGCATATATGCCATGTGAATTTCGACTTGTAGTAAAAAAATAAATTGTAGAATATTATGTTTCCTTCCCAATGAATTTTTTTTATAAATATTCCGATGTCATTTAATGTGTGAAAAAATTCATTTAATGAATTGTGTGACCTTTAAAATTTGAAGAAGTTAATAAGTGGCTCGTGTCCATCCCCAATAATTCAATCTTACATTAATAATTTAAAAATATATATATATGAGCATGATCTACACAAAATGCACCGTGGTCTTCATATTTTTTTGTTAATTTATTTCACAATATACAATTATTTATTATTTTTTGAAAGTGACCACCTCTGATTTCAGCATCATTTTATACACATGTGTGTCCATCCCAACTTTTTTTTCGCTGTTTTAAAAAATTGAAAAACCAAAGATACCCTTTTGAAGACAACGCGTCGATGTGTGGGCTATGTATTTTTCAGAAATTTTTCGATGTGTATTTTTTACCCTGTGGATTTTTCTTTGAGCTGCTTCGAAGTTGTTGTCAGGTTTTCTAAGTTTAAGTTTTAGAAGTAATTAAAAAAAACCCATATGAATGCCAAAATGCATGCATGATACCTCAATGGATAGAGGATTCGGTGAGGAATCTATCAATATGAACTTCGATCAGTTGTGTTCCATGAATGGAAGTGTTTACACCCCTAGAAGAAACAAAGAAACATTGATTTTCCTGTAACAGGGATAATTCTCTGTTTGTCCAGCCCACAATCGAGCTTTGTAGCTTGATCGAGGTATTCAAATACCTCGATCGAGGTCTTAACAAAACCTTGATCGAGGGTTTAATAAACCCTCAATTGAGGTTTTCAGAAACCCTTGATTGAGGTTTTCAGAAACCATCGATCAAGGTTTTGTTAAATATTCGAAAAAAAAAAAGAGATTTGTACATGACTATCAAGGTTTTATATGCACGCTCACCACCATGACTACCCTATCTAGAATATTATGCCCATGTAGGACATTTTAGAAATGGGCTTATAGGATCCAACTAAGAAAATGGACATAAGGAATTTCAACATCATTTGATTCGACCAACTCTGCAAATAATAAATATCTTAGAAATTTGAGCAAGAAAACAATCATGACATTGCCAGCTTATTCTACTAATAGACCTTTTGTCATTTTACTTGGAAACCAGAAGTCCCTACAATTAAGTGATATGACTTTGAAAACACTAAGTTTTATCTTAATCGTCCAGATCTATTCTGCCTTGGGCTATGAGCTTTAAATATCTGGCCTGAGGATCTATATCGTAGGTATCAGATCGTAGTCCTGAGAATCCACGTGAAGTGGACACAACTCGGCTAAGTCCAGCTCATCAACTGAATTGCATGCATCATTGCCATAGTATTCTTTTTGCATTGAACCAAGAAGAGTAATGATGCATGCCATTGAGTTGATGAGCTGAACTTAGGCGAGTTGTATCCATTCAACCTGTATTCTCAATACTATGTTACCTTACCTATGATATATATCCTCAGGTCAGATATTTAAAACCCAGAGCCCAGGGCGGAATAGAACAGGACGATTAAGATAAAAAATAGTGTTAAATTTAGAGTCATATCACATAATTGTAGTTTTTTAAAATAAAAAATTATATACAAGGGAGCAAAGTATTTTTAGTACCTTTAGAGAGATGAAAATGTGAGCATGAAAAAAAAATGACCTCATTTCCTTGGGTTATATCAATGTCCATTGTTTACTTTTCAAATTGTTATTGTGTCACACATTAGCATTTAATCTTGCTAATAAATTATTGAATGACATTAAAATTTACATCAATAACACGTGACTAATTGTTATGGCGACTGTGGGATCCGAAAAACAAAAAGTATGGAAACTAAACATGATACTAATTCTCATTTCGACAAGAATTGAAAATGTTCAATGACATGAATTCAAATGGGAATTCAAAATACAAGATGTCCAAGCATCTTTTGGAAGATTTCATTAAATGAAACTTTACATGATGCATATGAAAATACAATGTCAAGATCAAGCTATGAGTTTGATCAAGGTCTCTGAAACGATTGATCGAACGAGTTAGAGAAAAGCTCGATCGAGCTAACAACTTAATCAAGTTTTTCAAGACTTTAATTAAAACATATTCGAGTGTGCACACGAATATGTAAACCCAAATATAATTAAAATCAAACATAGAATTTTATGATAATAGAATTTAATAAAACATAATTTTGACTATAAGAATGATACTTGAGGGTAATAGTACACACTTTGAAGAAAACACAAGTAAACACATTAGTACTGTCACTTCCCCTAGATTTTGTGTATAGATATTAGTTGTAGAGTAATTGGAGTTATAGATGTGATTGATTGGAGTCATAGATGTGATTAATCACATCTATAACCCAACTACTCTGTGACTAATATCCATCAAAGGAAGTTCATATCCATATCCAATTAAAAGTTGGGCATGTTTCCTATTTATAGGCAGTTAAAGATGCTCGGTCGAGGTCTACTTTAACCCTCTATAAAGATTTTTTTAACCCTCGATAGAGTTTCTGCACCATTGACTGAGGGTTTACAAAAAGCTCGATCGAGCATTTAACAAAACCTCGATCGAGCACTTTATAAACCCTCGATCAAGCTATTAAGACCTCGATCGAGGGTTTATTAAAAGCTCGATCAAGGTACGCTTTTCCATTTTCACCGAATTCGCATTGCCAAAAAATGTTACCCACCTCCGTGGATGCACCCTGTTCAAAATTCCAGTAAAAGGAAGTGGAAATAATCTCACTCCACTCAAACCCCCATAGGATTCATCCCTAACATATGATGAAATGGAATACATATCTTGTAGAGTGTCCAAGTTGAAAGATGTGATTAAAGGAAATGTGAAAATTAATGACTTAGTTAAATTGGAAAATAAGATGTCTAGTAAAGAGGATCTCAAAATGATGGATAGTAAAGAGGATCTCAAAGGGATGGCTAGAAAAGAATATCTTCAAGACTTGAAGGAATTAATGAAGGATATAAAACATACTTTTATTCATCATGTAGAGGATAAGGAGGAAAAAGAGGAATTATTCCAGTCACGCTTGGAAAAATTTGAAAAACAATTGGAGAGTAGGAAGTTGGAGTCCTCAAAAGTTGGTGATTCACTACAACATCATGGTTTTAATTCAGGTCCAAGGAACTACTTTCCCCAATATTGAAATGAGAAAGTTTGATGGAAAGGATCCAATCACGTTGATTTTTTAGATGGAGCAATTATTTGATCTACACCATATGCCCACTTTGCAAAAGGTAACTATTGCATCCTTATATTTAGAACTTGATTAATTTGTATGGTACCAATGGATTTGTGACCATAAAAGGACTCTATTATCTCTTGGTCTATATTCACAGAAGAATTGATTTAACATTATGGGGATATAAATAGAAACACCTTCTTTACCCAGTTGGTAAATCTCAAGCAAAAAGGTCCAGTTACAGAGCACGGCAAGCAATTTCAATAGCCAAGTCTCAAAGTGAAGAATATTTCAGAATATAACTTGTTAGATCTCTTTATTTGAACCTTGAAAAATAACATTCAACATGAGGTGTGTCTCTTTGAACCATCATCCCTAGAGAAGTCTTTCATGATGGAAAGGAAGGTTGAAAGTAAAAATATGGAAATGACTACTAGAAAGGCCTTCTCCAACACATACCGAGAAAATAATTTTCCCTCTTCTAAACCATCACAAAGGTTGACACCCTAACAACTAGATGAAAGAAGAGAAAAAGGATTGTGCTTTAATTATGATAGCAAGTAAAGTAAGGGACATAAGTGTGGGGAGAACAAATTATTCTACATAGAGGGTGAAGAGGAAGAACCAAAAGAAGATGAGACTTCAGAAGAAATAAAATAGTATACTTTAGAAGAAATTACTCCCACCATATCTTGTCATGCATTGGATAGAATTAGCAAGTTCGTCAAACTCTCAAGATTGATGGATACATAAAAAAGAAGAAGGTAATAGTGTTGATTGATTCTGGTAGTACTCATAATTTCATTCACTGTAAATTAGCCAAATTTCTTAATTGCTTTATATATCCAACACGAGAATTTCAAGTAATGATTGCAAATAGAGGAAATATAAATTGCTCAGGTAAATGCCATAATATCAATATGTCTATGGGGGAATATGTATTGAATAGTCCAATGCTTTATATCCTAATGGGTGGTGCTAATGTTGCCTTAGGTGTCAAATGGTTACAATCATTGGGAACAATGGCTTTTAATTTAAAAAAAAAATCATAAAATTTTCATGGGAAGGAAAAGAATATGAGTTAAATGGTGCCACAGGAAAACCAAGCAAGGTGATAAGCCCAAATGGTATGACAAAGTTGTTAAAAAAGGGACATCAAGGTGTAGTTGTACAATTACGCTCATTAGATGTTCAAACCTTAAAGTTCCCTATTTCCCCATCTCTAAAGGATCATTAATAAGCATTCTAAGGTATTTGAAGATATTCCCAAAGGCCTTCCACTTATTTGAGAGTTTGATCATTCTATCAACTTAATTCCAGACAGTGTTCCCCCTAGCATCATACCTTATTGATATCCCTATAGCCAGAAAAGTGAAATTGAGCGTATGGTTGCTGAAATGTTAGAGGAGCGAATAATTAGGGCTATCCAAAGTTCTTACTCTGCACCAATGGTAATGGTACCCAAGCTAGATGGATCATGGCGTATGCATTCGGATTATAGAGATATCAACAAGATTACCATTAAATATAAGTTTCCCATTCTCGTCATTGGCGAATTGTTAGACGAATTATATGGAGTAGTTGTCTTCACAAAGTTGGATCTTCGTTCTGGGTATCATCAGATTCGAATGAAGGATGAAGAAATCCCCAAAACAACATTCAAAACTCATGAAGGTCACTATGAATTTTGTGTCATGCCATTTGGTCTCACAAATGCGCCTTCCACATTTCAAGGTTTGATGAATTCTATTTTCAAGAATTTCCTTAGAAAATTTGTGTTGGTATTCTTTAATGATATACTAATGTATAGCAAGTCTTGGGAATAACATCTTCAACATGTTGATAGGGTACTACAACTACTAAAGGAGAAAGAACTGTATGCAAAACCCTCAAAATGTTTCTTTGGGATAAAGGAGGTAGAGTATTTGGGTCATATTGTATCTCATGAAGGTGTCAAGGTAGACCCTAACAAAATTAAAGCCATGATGGATTGACTGATTCCCAAAACCCTTAAGAATCTTCAAGGATTCTTAGGTCTGACAGGGTACTGCCACAAGTTTGTTCAGAACTATGGAAGAATAACTGCTCTTCTAACAACATTACTGAATAAATATGCATTTTGTTAGATGCCAAAGGCAACTCAATATTTTCAACAATTCAAAGAGGTAATGTGTAAAGCTCATGTTTTTGCGATACCAAAATTCACAAAATCCTTTATTGTGGAATGTGATGCTTCAGGAAATGGAATTGGAGATGCACTAATGCAAGAAGGACACACTCTTTCCTTCACAAGTCATCCAATAAAGGGAAAGAACTTAAAAAATTCCATTTATGAGAAGGAAATGTTGGAAATACTATATGCCTTGAAGCAAGGGCTCCCCTACCTTATAGGGATACATTCAGAGGTTAAAGCTAATCATGAGAGCCTTAAATACTTCTTGGAACAAAGGATATCTTCAGAAGAGCAACAAAAATGGGTGACAAAGATGTTGTGATATGAATTTGAAATCATATACAAGAA
Organism: Pseudotsuga menziesii; assembly: GCA_001517045.1. Lineage (NCBI taxonomy): Eukaryota > Viridiplantae > Streptophyta > Pinopsida > Pinales > Pinaceae > Pseudotsuga > Pseudotsuga menziesii. Next base: position 472,374 of record LPNX010196241.1, read on the forward strand.
GGGAAAGCAAAATGTTGTCGTAGATGCACTCTCCAAGAAAGATGAGGATGTTGAAGCATTACTCCATGATATCTCGTTCATCTAACCAGATTGGATATCCAAAGCAAGGGATGAATGGAAAAATGACGAAGAAATATGGAAATTCATACAAAAGCTACAATAGGATCCCAATGCCTCTAATACATTTAGGTGGAAACATGAAATAATATGGGACAATGATCGCCTATATCTTGGTAAGAGTTCCCAACTCTAGCAAAATGTACTTTTTGAATTCCACTCCTCACCAATAGGAGGGCACTCAGGTTTCTTAAAAACCTACCACAGGGTAAAGAAAGAATTTTTGGGGGGATGGTATTTAAACTAATGTTCACAAATTTGTGACATAATGTTTGGTTTGGTAACAAAATAAAGTGGAAACAATTAAGACCTAGGTCTCCTACAACCCCTTTCCATTCCAAGCTAAAGGTGGACATAGGTCTCAATGGTTTTTATCAAAGGTTTACCAAATTCAGAAGGAAAGAGTGCCATCATAGTGGTTGTTGATAGACTTACTAAATAGGCACTTTTGTGCACTATCTAACACCTTAAAAGCAAGCATGGTCGCCAATTCTTTAATGGAGACACTCCAAAAACTACATGGTACTCCAAATATTATAGTAAGTGACAGGGATCCCATTTTCACTGGCAAATTTTGGACCGAATTATTTTCTTGTTTGGGTGCTCAACTGGCTCATAGCTCATCTTATCATCCTCAATTTGATGGAAACATATAGATCGTAAACAAATGTTTGGAAGGGTATCTTCGATGTTTTGCAGCTAATAAACAAACACAATGGTTCAAGAGGTTACCCTTGGAAGAATGGTGGTATAAAATTTCCTTCTATACATCATAAAAAATGACCCCATTTATGGCACTTTATGGCTATCATCCACCATCCATCACATCTTCAGTAAGAGACTCCTCTAAGGTTCAAGCAGTGGAATACCACATGAAGCATCAACAACAAGTTATTCAACTCTTAAAGGACAACCTAAAGCTAGCACAAAATCGAATGAAACAACAAGCAGATCAACATAACAATGAACGAAGCTTTAATGTGGGGGATTGGGTGTTTTTAAGACTACAACCATACAAAAAGATGTCCCTGAAGAGCACGAAGAAGGATAGTAAATTATCATCTAAATACTACGATCCCTCCAAGGTGCTACAAAAGATTGGTAGTATGGCCCACAAATTGGAACCACCTGCATCTTCACGAGTCCATCTAGTTTTCCATGTTTCTTATTTGAAGAAGGTAATCGATGACAAGCTATCAGTTCAAACGATATTACCAGACCTTGATGAGGAAGGAAAAATCATCTTGGAGCCAGAAGAAACCACTGAAATAACAAATAAACAGCTTCGAAATCGATCAATTCCAAAGTATCTCATTAAATGGAAGAACTTACCCGTGAAAGATTCAACATGGGAAGATGAGGCCTTTATACAACAACATCCATAACTACTTCAACGTTGATGACAACACTTTATGAAGTGGAGGGGCATGTTAAGCCCTTAAGGATTGCACATTACACCATATAGTGTGGCGGAATACCCCCTATGTTGTGGTGCATTACATATTATTTATGTCGGCTTGGGTCTATTAGTTGTTATTGTACACTTTTGTCTCCTATATATAGGAAGAAGATATTCTCATTTAGCTATCATGGTATCTTGTCTTGTGTTATGTACTTAGTGCATTTTGTAAGGAGGTTCCTCCTAGAAGATGATTGCTATTTATCTTTGGTTAAAGAGTGGATACTCTCATATTCTTTATTTATACTTTTTTTATGCTATTTCTGGAACTTGGTTGCATAAGAAAACATGCCTATCAAGGTAACTAACTCTTTTTACATTTTAACTCATCACAATCATAGCTATCTAGGATTCATCTTAAAACTTTTAAACACAATTTTTTTTATAAAGAAAACCAAATAATTCTTGTTTTTAATATATATTAAAAGGCTATTGACTATTACATTTGCATTACTTACAAATGAAAAACACGGAAAGGTTTGATGTAGATGTACATGCAAACAGTTTAATTGCATGAAATCCTTCTCGATTTAAATTGAAAAAAAACAAATATATTTAACTTTAAAACAATTTGATGTAGGAAACGCCTGAAAACCCTAATTCTAATCTGGGCTCCTTGTCTATAGGAAACAGGCCTGGCCGGCCAATAAAAATTTAATGACAGTTTCAAGTTTTTCAGGCCTATTATTTGACGGTTAATATTATATATAAATGTGAATAATTTTTTTTATATTATATATAAATATGAGTCAAATATTTATATAGAAATTTACTAATTAAACAAATTATAAAATTTTAAAAGAGAAAATTTTAGATATTTCTCTTGGAAAAATATGAACAGTCAGAGCTGAAGACTAATAATATATTTAGAAACACAAAATATAAATAAATATAATACACATTCACGGAAATAGAAGTCTAGTATTTATGTGTTTCTCCATTAACTGAAAATTAAGAACACTGCAGGAGCTGAGCCAGCACAATAGCCAATAATTATTAGTTAAGTTTTAGTAGTTAACATAAGTATTAAAAACTTTGATGGGTTATCTAAATTCATAAACGTCAAATTAACGTTTCAAATATTTTTTTACCCATCAATATTGACCAATATCACATACTTATAAAAATGAAAAAAACGTTTTGGGGAACGTCAGTCAAATTCCACATGAATTGCGTTTTTAGGTGTGTTTTCCACATGAAAGGGAATATATATATATATATGACAAAACTTTGTGCATACCACTTAGAATTATTTATTCAGAATTCCGGGGAAAAGGCTGTTTACATGCTTACAGCTCACCTGGAAAATGAGACGTAGAATGTCACATGAGAATCGACACCATTGACTGATTTAGGTCAAATGGGGCACTAAATACTTGAGGTGCTTTCTTCTTAATTACCTGTCGTATTCGAAAAAAATTCCATGATATATATATATTACTTTTGATTTTAAAAATTTTACAATTTTATACATAAATATTTATTTAGTTTTAACATCTAATATAATACTTTTCATAAAAGTGATATTTTAAGTGAAAATTATTTATATAGCTTTAATATTTGGTATCTACAATTTCAAATAATTAAAGATTGATTATTTCATTTTACATTTAAATGATTTAATTAAAAAAATAATATTCCTAATATATTTAAAATAAAAACACTACATATTTTTCAAATTTGTAATAAATTCATATATCAATACTATTCATTCTATTTTTATTACATTATAAAATAATGTTTCATATCTATACCAAATAATACTAACCAATTTAATTCATATTTTTTCAAATCCTTAATAAATTTATACGATAATTCTATCAAATTAAAAATTAAAGTTTTATATTTATACCAACGAATCTGTTTCAAATTTTTTCAAATCCCTACAATAATATTATTCATTGTATTTCTATAATATTAGAAATATAGAGTTTCATATCCATACCATGTAATAATACCAACTAAAGTATTTTATGTATGAATGAGTGTGGCCAAATCTGAGTTGAATTCCCAGGAGGCAACGTGGGATGTGACCTCTCATGCGAGTCAAGTCGTCCAATCGGTGCAAATGGTTGGATAAAGTTACTCCGAATTCCGAAGACACAGCAGAGCTAAGTTCAAACTATTTTACAAATATCTTAAGCCACAGAAATCGCAGGTTGTTTCCTTCATTCCCCCGAAGCAACAATTTAGTGGTGTTGGCAAATTTAGAAAAGTTGTCAAGCAATTAGTAAATGATATACTCTGGAAAGCAACTTAAGTAGGCCAGCACCGAATAAGTAGGTTTCAGTGTTACTCGCTTCACACTTTTGCGGTCTGTGCTCAACGGTCGAAAGTCCAGTTTGTACAGCGTTTTTCACCAACCAACGCCTACGAGCGATGAAAAAATCCACAGAAGATCTCCACTCACTTCCATTAAACCTGTTAAAAAGTAGAGAGTACATTCGGCTTCGTACGCCTGGTCTTGACTCTTGACTTTTAGGAGTACAGAGAAGCCCAATCGAATCTTTCCAACTAATTTTCACGATCAATTTTCCAGCCATGAAAGATCGTTTATTAAATATTTTAATCCTCTGGGTGTCGGTGCTGCAAGGTCTAAATACAACATTAAACACTTGGACTTTTCTTGTCTTTAGTGTGTGTTTTCCTTTGCTTTAGCCGTGTACTAATTCGTTAAATTTGCAGCCCGGATGCAGGACGAGCAATATCAGGCCGTCAAGGCTTCAAAAGTGAAGCCCTTTAGAGGCCATTTTAAATTGCAAGAGAAGGGTGGCTTCAAATTTTGGCCGTCCAATGGTTTTCAATGAGAATGCTGGGCCCCACAGGCTGCAACCCACGATGAGGTGGATCTTATTTTCTATGGGAATGCTTGGCCTACAGGCTGCAGCCCACGATGAGTTGAAACTTACTCCCCTGCTGTCCAAGTGTTTGATGGTCTATGGATCGTAAGTGTTTGATGGTCTATGGATCATGAGTCATTGGGCCTCTAATAATATCATTGACAAGGTCCATGGTTTGAACTGTTCTCTTAGTAAACTATTAGTGTTGGCATTTAAGTGTTTAACAAATTTAATGTAGCAACAACTTCATTAAACTTTATTGGTGGCTCATAAGTGTTGCAAGTAGCTGGCTTACTAAATTATTCTTACTAAATTATTAGTTACCACATACTACTTCGCCACTTCTAAAGTTCTAACTTTATGAGTGAAGTTAGTATTCAATGTATTTTGCACAAACTCCTGTATCAAATTAAATGATTGTTTTTTAGGAATTTTCCTCTTTGTAAGAAGAGGAATATGCTCAATTGAATAAGGAACGTAGACATCTACAAGATGAAAATTGGATCTATGTAGAGCAACTAAGATCAAGTGATGAGAGATAAAAAGTTCTCGAGAATTCGAACCATGTGAGGTAAAATCAAGAAAATTATATGTTGCGTCCTTGAACATAGAACTATATGAGGTAAAATCATCTCCAAGTGATAGGAGCAAGTTTATAGGCGAATGCATGTTGTCTCCATCTTTACTAGTATTGCGAAGAGATGAGCATGCGATCAAGTAGAAAGGTAGAGAAATCCCGGGACCATGCAGAGTGAATGCTTGAGATCCATCCTCTAAGATAGCTTTTAAAATATACAATGATTCAATAAACCTAATATCAGCAAACTCATGAGAGAAAACTAACATCGAATCCCCAACAACAATTTTGAAAGAGACTTGAAGTACTTGATTTTTTACACCAAAATTGATGAGAACATATACAAGCATGACTGGAGGCTCTTGAAACTTAAAATTTGAACCAAATAAGGTCATATCATATCCAAATAAGTTCATATCATATGCAAGAGTGTAGAACAAAGGTTCCAAGTGCTCCACTGAAATGGTAGATGTACAATTTTCTCCTTCTTCAACAAAACTCTGAGTATTGATGTAAGCAATCATGTAGGAACTTGTTGGAAGCTATATATCAATGAGAGTGAATGGATCACTCCTAAAATATGATGTTTCTTCCAAAACATACAAAGTATTACTTTTCTACACACAAACAACAACATTAAAGAGAGATAAATCGAATTCCTCTTCATTTTCTGAAGCAATCACTGACAAACTTTGCACATAATTTAAAATAGAAGAACCACTAGAGAATGCCCGAGTATAATGGAAGGATATTTTTTCTTCAATAACAGAGATTCAAATGTCTTCTTCTGGATCATCTATATAATAATACAAGATATCAGAGATCCCATAAACTTTCGGAGCAGCAGGAGAAGGAGTTACTCCAAGGAGACTTTCTTCAATTCGAATTGATTATGTTGAATATTCTGCTTCTTCTTCATCTTGAACAAATTCATAACAGAGAATAGAGGCCAACACGTTTGAAGAAAGAAATCTTGTGGTGTTTGGTGTTCTCTACAAATTGCTAGAATGATCCTCATTGTGCTTGCCAAAGGTTCTATCCAATTCTATCCAGAGATCCTTTGGGTATTCAACAAGATTAATAAGTTAACGCAAGCCTTGATAAAAGGACAGACATATCATTCAAAAATCTCTATCACCATCATTTAGCCAGTTATTCTCATCTTCATAAAACTATTTACCAATTCCAATAAATACCTCACAGAGACCTTGTCTCTTTAGATATGAAATCATCTTCAATTTCCAAACTGAATATCTTGTGAATGGAGTTAGAAGAAGAATTAATAATATTGAATCCATATTGAATTTGTACCTGTAAAATATCACTGCAAAACAAATTCAATTCATAATAATATGTCAGTTCAATCCTTTCCACCTCGACATGTACACTCTTTTAGAGTCCGTCACACCTGGATAGACTTCTCTAGATAGAATCCAGAGGGAGAAATGCTATGATTTCAGGATTTATGTGGAAACTCAACTACTTCTGGTGTATAATGGAGATTGTACAAGACTTTCTACTAGACTGAACAAGGATCTGATACCATGTTAAATTTTGAACCATTTATCTACAAGAAAATGAGAGCATTTGAGAAGTGGAATTATGCAGTGGAATATCAAAGACAATGTACAGTGAACAAGACAAATTTGAGACAAATCTGATAAGAATTAATCAGTTAATTACAACATTAATCTCTATTCATTAATGAATATTACAATGATTATATAATAAATAGAATTTGAATGCCATGGATAGGATTCAAATCTACCAACTCAAGCTGATTGAATAGCTAACTAAAGCTGACTGAATAGCTAACTCACTGTATCTAAATCATTATTGAACGCTCGCTAGTCTAACTCTCGATGTCTAAATCAGTCTACAATCAGTTAACTAATGAGGTAGGTGAGAAAATGATCCAATCTCCCTTCATGCATGCATAAATGGTACTAGACTAACTGAAAGTGATCTAATTGATTATAACTGGAGGTTGAATCAGCATAATTGCTTACCAACCACAACCAATTGATGGTGGCAGTCAAAGTGGGATCCTATAATGTAGGTATTGGCACCGGTGGAACCAATGGCACTGATGACACCAGTGGCATTGATCCAGGTGGATATTGGTGGCCACCTTCCTATTCCACTTGGGGCCCCAACGTTGTTGTTTCATTTCTTTTATTTTCCTTAATTATAGCACAACTTACTTTTTTTAGCAGTTTTTTGTGTCATAAACTTTCGGAACCATTTTGAAGCCCTAAATGTCATTTTTGGGAATTATTCCTTTATCAAATACCAAATATTTGAGGTCATTAGTGTATTCCTTATATAGATATTTCCAATGAGTTATCATGTGCATCAAATGGACATCTTATGCCAAAGTTACGACATCGGAAAATTGATGTACCAATTTACCCCAACAGGGCCATAGTTTGGCATTTTCATTTCCTAGGGTTAGGATTTAGAGGATTAGGTTTTTCCTTTGTTTTTGAATAATATATAGTCTTTAGAGCCCCATTTTAAGGGAGAATTCAGAGTCCAATGGATGCCACATCTCTTCTCAAAGATAAGCTACCAACACCCTAGCTATTTTATTTCCATTCTGTATGTAAGCATGTTTTTGGTATATGTTATTAATGAAATGAAGTCTTATTTATGCTGCATCTATGTGCTTATGTGTTTCTGTAATTCCTTGCGTTACTTCATAAACATCCGGATCAGTGGTATCAGAAGGGGTCTGCTCTTTATCAACCCTTATTTACATGTACCCAACGAGGTCTGGGTATAAGGAATTAGGGCTCCACCTGGTTGAAACCTTGTTAGATCAACCTCACAAACCCTGACGACCTCTCATGGAAGACAAAAAGAAAGACAAGTGAGTAGGAGATCCTATCAAAATATTGCTCAAGGAGGCCCTCGAGAAACAAAGGAACGCGATGATAGATAACTTTTACCACATCCTTCAATGACTTCCTAGGTGTAGCCACTTTGGAGGCGCAACCCCTTTTAAGGTAGAAGTAAACTTTGACATTCCCGTATTTAAAGGTCAAATAGATGCAGATGACATAGATAGATGGTTGAATTTATTAGAAGGGTATTTCTCAGTGCATGAATTTTCTAACCGATAAAGAATCACTTTTGCACTCCTCAAAGCCACCGCCATGTTAATGACTGGTGGGAAACCTAGTGTGAGAAAGTATACGAGAGGACACCCTCTTTGTTTTTGGCCGCACCCACTTGGAAGTATTTTCGCCATAAAGGAATAATATTATCCCTTAGGAATATATGAGGACAAGTACATGCAATGGAGTACATTGCGGCAACAAAGGGATCAAGATTTGCATGAGATGACAAATCTGTTCTATACCCTATGCACAAAATTGGGTATCAAATATTCGGAGAAGCATTTGGTGTTGAAGTACCACAACTTTCTGCATAGATACATTCAAGATTAAATGGAGTTCCTCAACATATCCTCGCTTAGAGAAGCATATCGGTTTGCTTCCAATATTGAGAAAAAGTTCAAACAGAGGAAGAGAGACTTTGGATCTGCAAATCAGAAGCAAGGGAAAGCTGCCCCCATACCAGAGAACAAAGGTGAAAGCCAAGGCGGGGCAGCCCAGGATAACTTGCCAAAATCGCAAGCAAAGAAAAACAATGCAAAGCCAAGTAAGGACATGGGAAAGTGGTGTGAGTTTCATAAGAGCTCCACGCACAACACAAGTGAATGTTAGACTAAGAAGTCATTGGTGGCCAAGTTGAAGGCCTCTGGATCGAATGCATGCTCTAACTTTGAACCAGAACCCAAAAAGAGTAATGATAGGGGGACGCATATTATCTACGCAAATCTCGACACCATTGTTTCCACTACAGAGGTCCTGAAGGAGGAACCGAAATATCCAGAGGAAGGGGAGTGCCTCTTCCATTCCCACATGTGGATAAAGGGTTCCCCCCTATAGTTCATTGTCGACAACGAGAGCCAAAAGAACCTCATTTCAGTAGAGGTCATGAAGCGGTTGGGATTTCCAACCATAATACACCCACAAATGCACACCATTGGGTGGCTTCATCAACGATGAGATCTTCATGTCATCCAACAGTGTCTCCTTCCCTACATCATCAAGCCCTTCATGAATAAGGTATTATGTGACATTGCTCCTCTTGATGTTTTTGATGTATTATTAGGCCAACCATACTTATGGAAGAGACATGTTGTTTATGAGTCCCGACCTCGCATTGTTATTGTTAATTTGGGAAATACGTTGTACAAGATATTGGAGGTAGCGCTGTGTGCCACCATCTCTTTGGTTATTGCAAAGCAATGTAGTAAGCTCATTCTCAGAATTTTCGTGGTAATCCGCCCTCAGGGAAAGAATAAGACTGTGGCCACGACCTCTAGACAAATCCCCTCCGCTCGACAAAAATAAATGGACAAGGTCATGGAGGAATACGCAGGGGTGCCTCTACATTGTCAGGTCAAGAAGCCCATCGATCTGACCCCAGGTGTGTCACTGCCCAATGGACCAATCTATCAGTGCTCTATCCTGGAGAATGACGAAATCAAGAGGAAGATTCAAGAGATGTTGCAGAAAGGGCACATCGGACCAATTTCATTGCCCTGTGGGATCCCGATCATATTGGTGCAAAAGAAGGATATGCCTCAAAGATTCTGTATTGACTATCAGGCACTGAATAAGATCACTATCTAGAATAGGTACCAAATCCCACATATTGATGACCTTCTGGACCAACTCAGGGGGGGGAGTATTTCAGTAAGATCGACTTGAAGTCCTGGTATCACCAAGTACCAATCGAACCCTCTGATGTGTGGAAGACTTCCTTCAAATCCAAGGAGGGCCTTTTCGAATGGTTGGTCATGCCTTCTGGGATGACAAATGCTCCTGCAACCTTCATGAGGCTGATGGATGACATCTTGTGGCCATTCACCAACTCATTTGTAGTAGTGTAGTTGGATGACATCCTGATCTTCAGCCAAACTTGGGAGGAGCACCTCCACCACATCTGACGGGTCCTATAAACATTGTGGCAACACAAGTTGTGTGACAATTTGGAGTACACTTTTGGCATGACCCAGGTTCAGTATATGGGATACATTATTGATGAGAGAGGGGTACATGTGGGTCCGACCAATATCCAAGTAATTTAGGGCCCAGCCCTAACCACTCTAACAGAGCTCTGCAACTTTCTGATTCTTGCCAATTTCTACCGTAGGTTCGCATTGGGATTCTCTCATATCACTTGGACCTTGAGCCAAGTAACCAAGGGATGAGTGAGAGAAAAAATATTTTGGTTTGAATCTCAACAGGAGGCATTCATTGAGTTGAAACATATCTTCTACTTTTCCCCAGTGCTCACATTACAAGACTTGCAACAACCATTTGAGATCCAGACAGATGCCTCATACTATTATATTGGGGAATTTATTTCTCAACAATGACATCTAGTGACATATCACAGTGAGACACTCTCCGACACAGTCCATAAGTATCCCACTTATGAAAAAGAATTCCATTGTGTCGTCTTGCCGACAATGGAAGCATTGCATTTTTGGGAAGGAAATAGTCATCCACACAGACCACCGACCCCTGCAGTTCATGCAAACACAAGGGAAGTTGTAGAACGTTCTCCCTCAGAAGTGGTCCACATATCTACAACAATTTCATATGAATATCAAGTACAAGAAGGGAAGCACCAATAATGTTGCAGACTGTCTTAGACGACCACTAATCATGGAGCTAACCAGCGTGCTCAACTCTTGTGGGTACAAGACTTCTGATTGGCTACTTCTCTACAAGAGTGATCCATAATTTTTCCACACATACAAGACGCTCTTAGAAGGTAAGCAAGTTCCCAATTTTCACCTCCAGGATGGACTCTTATGTCACCTAGGAACCTTTGTGTTCCTTCAAGAAAGTGCACCAATATGATTTGGGAATCCCACTACAGTCGGGGCGTCGATTGTTTCGGGGTCGAGAAAACAGTGACAGTATTGGAGAATTATTTCTATTGGAAAAAACTTTGAATGGATGTTGGGAATTAAATCAGATCCTGCACTTCCTGTTCCATTGAAAAACCGACCATCAGAAGCAAGGCCTCTACACTCCCCTTCCTTGGTCTACACCTAGTGTTCAATGTGTACTGCCTTTGGCCCTACTTTCCACCTCTACTGGACATCTCCAACATTGTAGAACAACTCACAACAACATAATTAAACACAAAATACAGGGAACAGGACAGCACAGAACATATCGTGGACATGCAAATCAAGAACAATATCCAACAAAAGATTTAATTGTATCGGGTTTTCAAAGTTGGCCAACTCCTGCACTAGGGCAAGTGGCTCACCAGGGAGCAAGTTTACCAGAAGTTTCCTCATCTCATGGAGGAACTCCATGCAATGGGGACCATTTATTCTTAAGGGGGGAGGAATGATCTAGGTGGATATTGGTGGCCACCCTCCTATTCCACTTGGGGACCCAACATTGTTCTTTCAGCTCTTTTAGTTTCCTTAATTACATCACAACTTACTATTATTAGCATTTTTTTGGGTCCTAAACTTCTCGAGGCGTTTTGAGGCCCTAAACGATCATTTTTAGGAAATATTCCCATAGCCAATGCCTAGGATTTTCATTTTAAGGTGTATCCCTTAGATATATCTTTCCAATGAGGTATCATTTGTGTCAAATGAAGATCATATGCCAACGTTAAGACGCTGAGAAATTGATGTACCAATTTACCCCAATGGGGCCATAGTTTGGCATTTTTCATGTCCTAGGGTTAGGATTTGGAGGATTATGGTTTTCCTTTGTTTCTGATTAATATATAGTCTTTCGATCCCCATTGTAAGGGGGATTTTGGAGGCCGGTGGCTGTCACATCTCTTCTCAGAGATAAGCTACTAGCGCCATAGCTAGTTTATTTCCATTTGTTCTGTAAGTGTATTTTTGGTATATGGTATTAATAAAATGAATTCTTATTTCTGTTGCATCTCTGTGTTTATGTGTATTTTTGTAATTTCATGCGTTCCTTCATAAACATCTGGATCAGGCACCAATGGCATGAGTGGCACCAATATCCATGGTGGCACCAAAACTCCAGTAAGGTGATAAATGAAATCCTAAGTTAGGCAATAATTACAAATAGACTATATTGGACAAAGGAGGATTATTAATTATAACACTCCCACAACCAACTTGGATGAGAATCTCACTCTCTCGAAATTGGCTCACTAGCAGGGTAAGTGAGCACTCACAGTGCAATGGACAAGCTAGTGCTTTCCAAAATTCCAAAGGAAAATTCTCAAATGATCCAAAATCCATTCTCATTCCTCATGACATATTTTTATAACCTTATGAAGGTCCTCCAAGGTTGAATTTACTCCCATAGTCTTCCTCCAACTCATCCTTGATGTTTAGTAACCTCCATGGCACTTTTCCTTCTCCTCAACCCTTCATCTTCCTCCAAATTCAAATGGCTTCCACCAAACCCCAAATGTGCCCTCTTGGAGGCTATTTTTAGCCCCGACATGTCATATTGTCATAGGTATTCAATCAGGTCTGCATTTACACCCTGACTTGTCATAGAATCTTCCATCATTGTTGTCATAAAATGCAGGGAATCTCTCTCCAAGTGGCATCTAGTTATTCCTAGAATCTTCCTCTTTTATGGGGAGTTACTCCTATTCACCCAATCGAATCATTGGGCTCATGATATTTCACTTGACACCTCTTCACCTTCCAATAACTTTCCATTAATCATAATTTTGAATTTGGGGTTCATTCATTGCATGCGTAAGGAAGAATCAAGTCACCCAAGGTCTTCATGAACCTCCAAATTTCCTTATGAAGCAATGCCACCTTATTTTCTCCATATGTATTATTTGTATGAGCCAATTTAACGTGTAAATGGAAAACTAAGGTTCTCTTGGGTCCCATAGCTCCCTTATTGCAATATTTAATGCCTCCTCCCCAACCTAGGGAACCAGTAGGTGGGTGAAACATTGTCAACTAGGAGTCTCATTGAGATGGGGACGTGATATTCCTCCCCCCCCATATTGATTCTCCTCAAGAAATTCTAATTTTGAATGCTACACAATTTGTTCCTCTTTCCAAGTGGCTACCTCACGAGGAAAATCCTTCCATTGTACCAAATATTCTTTCATTGTTCTGATTGTTAATCTCCTCTCCCTTGTTTTTAATATTTTTTCTAGAATGAGAACAAGTTTTCCTTCATCATCCAAAGGAGGTTAAGTATATGAAACTAAAATATGTTGACCTATAACCTTCTTTAGACATGAAACATTAAATACATTATGAATTTTACTTCCCATGGGTAACTCCAATTCATAGTCCACTTCTCCAACCTTTGGAATCACTTTGTAGGGACCATAAAAACTTGGTTTGAGTTTTTATGAACCTTCACCCTTTATCACGGTTTGTTTTTAGGGCTGCAACCTCAAATACACCAATTCATTCACTTGGAAGTGCCTCTCCACTCTATGTTGTCCTGCATATTGTTTTTGCTGATTTTGGGCAACCTGTGAGTTATCTTTCAAAGAATTCAAAATTTATTGACTTTATTCAATCCAACCTTTAACCATTGGAGCTATAGTATCACCAAAAATGTGGTCAATAAAAGTGGATGCATCATAACCATAAAGTTTTGTAAAAGGAGGCATGCCAATGGGACAATAAAAAGTAGTATTGTAACAAAACTCACCCAAATGCAACCATTTTATCCATTCCTTTTGTTTCCCACTAACACAGTTCCTTGAGTATCCTTCCAACCATTGATTCACCCTCTCTATTTTTTCATCAGTTTGTGGATTATAGCTTGTGCTAGGTGTCAAATTTGTCCCTGCCATTTTGAAGAATTCTTGCCAAAATGTACTAAAAGATATGTTATCTCTATCACTAACAATGCTCTTAGAAAGCCCATGCAATTTGAAAACTTCTTTAAAAAATAGTTTAGCCACTTGTGCAGTGGTAAAAGTGGTAGTAACAACAAATAAATGTAGAAATTTAGTGAGGCTATCCACCACCACAAACATGCAATCCTTACCAAATACTTTGGGAAAACCAGTGATGAAGTCCATGGAAATTCTCTCCCATTTTTGTTTTGGAATAGGCAAGGGATGTAAGAGGCCAGCTGAATGAGTGTGCTCAACTTTATTTTTCTCACATGTGGGGAATTCATTAACATACTTCATAACATCGTCCTTCAACCCTTTCCATGAGAATATTTTTGTTAACACCCAAAAATGGTTAACTAACTCATCTATCTCACTACATGGCTCATTTGTCCATTTGCCTACCATATTTCCCTGAAAATCCCACTAAAAAGCCTTCAAAAGGCCTAAAATGCCTCCAAAAGGCCCAAAAACCCCTTTTTCCTCCAAAAATATCCAAACTTCCTCTAAAAATAGCAAAAATCCCCAAAAAGGGAAGAAAAGGAATAAAAATAATGAGGAAAAAGGAGGAAAACCCTAAAATAGCAAAAACCCTAAACAAGCTGCCCTAAACCACATGGTTTCCAAAAACCATGGGCCAGCACTCCATCACTAAAAAACTATAAATAAGTGATGGAGACCCATTATTCCACATCCACAATCATAAGCATCCTGCCTCTGCCGAAATTATTCTCGAAACCCTAGCTTACCATCAAGCTATTTTCACCATTGAGAACCTTTTTGGCCCATTTTCCACCACCGGAGAAGGAAAAAGAAGCAGCTTGGAGCTTGGAGCCACCGACATCGGATCAGCGCAACGGACTCCACCAACCTCCTCATTGGAGGTAATATTAATCAAAAAATTACCATTATACATTGCTTTACTGTTCTTGCTTCACGTTGTTTACTTTTTACTGCTTTAGCTTAGTTTTCATTTCAGTCTCTTTTTATTTACATTATTGAACTGCTACTAAGGATTCCAGATTCCTTAGTAGGTGCTCATCAGCACAAGCTAGGGTGAAAACCCTAGCTACAGTTTCCCTCAACATTCGACCTATTTTGAAGAAATCGAGGTGACCTGAAAGAGGAGAATCATGGGATTTCTTTAAAATTTCCTCCTTTAAAATCAAACTAGGGACCAAATAGAATCTATATTTTTAGTAGATGATTCCTTCCAACACCTTATACCTATAATCATGGTTAGTCCCATAAAAAATTTCACAAGAAAACCTATCCTTGGCATACTCTACTTCTAATGTGGCTTTCCAATTTTTCTGCGACATCCATTAGAGAAATAGAAGGTCTTATAGATAAGTCATCAGCTACCACATTATTTTTTTCCTTCACATATTTAATATTAAATTCAAGTGCTTGAATTTTCCTCACCTACTTTTTCTGGCTTTCATTTAGATCCTTTTGAGTAAGGAAGTCCCTTAAGTTGTTATGGTCAGTTTTGACCACAAATTTGTTTCCCACCAAGTATTGTCTAAACTCAATCAAAGCATGCATGATGGCTAACATTTCTTTATCATAAATGGAGCAAATATTCTCACATGGCTATAAATTCTTACTCTCAAAACCTATTGGGTGTTTTCCTTTTTTTAGGACTGCTCCAATGCCCTCTCTTGATGCATCACATTCCAAGACAATTGGTTGAGAAAAATCAGCTAGGGCTAGAATAGGACAATTTCTTATTACCTCTTTCATTCTTTAGAAATATTTATTAGCCCCTTCATGCCGTTGGAAAGCATATTTATTTTTCAAACTAGTGAGAGGTGAAGTGAGTTGAGAGAACCCCTTCACAAACTTTCTATAGTAGGTGCAAATTCCAATGAATCCTCTCAATTTAGTGATATTTTTGGGCCGAGGCCATTCTATAATGGCTCTTATTTTCTCCATGCCCAACTTCACAACATCTTGACCAATGATTTTTCTAATATACAATATCTATGTCAAACCAAAGTCACATTTTTATAGCTTAGCAAACAAACATTGATCGTGCAGAATTTTTAATACCTCTTCTAGATGATGCAAATGTTCCTTCCAAGTTTTACTGTAAATAAGAATGTCATCAAAGAAAACTAGTACAAACTTACGAAGTTTCTTGTGTAAGATATTTTTCATGCATGATTGGAAAGTGGCAGGTACATTTGTTAAGCCAAAGGGCATGTCAACAAGCTCAAATTGACCATAGTGTCATCTGAAAGCAGTCTTTGATATGTCTTCTTCCCTCATTCGAATTTGATGATAACCAGATCTAAGGTCAATATTTGAGAATAACTTGGCTCCATGGAGATCATCCATGATCTCATCAATTGTTGGGATAGGATGTATATTCTTCACTGTCTTCTTATTCAATTCTCTAACATCAATGCACATACTCAAAGTTCCATCCTTTTTATTTACCATAAAACTAAAGAAGCAGATGGGATGGAACTAGGCCCTATGAGACCCAACTCCAAGAGTTCTTCAATGGCTTCCTCAGTCTCATATCAAATCCTTTTGGGGTGTCTATAGGGATGAATTTTGATAGGTTTTGTTCTTATCTCTAACTCAATGATATGCACCACCCCTCTGTCTGGTGCTCTTCCTGGGGGAAGGTCTCCAAAAACCTTCTCATACTTACTCAATAATTGATCTATCTATTTAGGATGCTGGGAAACATTCAAGTGAAGTTTAGGATATTTAATTAAACATTCATCAGCCCATTCTATATCTCCTTTCTTCAAGATAGACCTCATACTATGAGATGACACCACTTGTTTCGGTAAGTGTGCATTCCTCTCAACAAGATGGGTTTCCTTTCCAAAATTTTGAAACTTATTTCAGGGACTTGGTAGCTCATTGTATGCTCCCCTAAATAATACAACCATTGTACTCCCAAAACCACATTTTTATCAAACACATCCAATACATAAAAATTGGCAGTGGCAATATGATTTCCTATAGTAACTTGAATATTTGGAATCCATTTGGTGCAGTCCATGGAATTGCTACCTAGAATGATGATTGTGAAACCATAAAAAGTTTCATATTGTATATTTCTCCTATTCACCAAGGTTGCATATATGAAGTTATGAGTGGATCCTCCATCCACTAGAACAGTGACCTTTTGGCCTTGTATGTTACCCTTGAGCCTCAAGATGTGGAATCTAGGTACACCTAAGAGTGATGCAATTTTTCCTATCTCAGGAGTGGGATGTTCTTCTTCTATTGTTTCATACACCTCTTATTGGGCTGCAATTTGTGCTTCCTCCTCTTCCCCCTATTCATCATATTCAGAGAAAACTTCAATGTAGTGTGCCTTCCCCTTTGCACACTTAAGTCCCGGAACCCAAGGTTGTTGGCATGTGAAACATAGCTTATTTATTCTAAGTTCTTATTTTCTTGGTCCTCCTTTATTTTCCTTGGAAAAGGATTCCTTTTTCCATGGTTTCTTACCTTCCTTGAATTTGGTAGGTAAATTAGGCTTGGAGGGGGGAATTTGGTTCTTGGAAACACACTTTGCAAATCGCTTGTCAAATTCATGGCATCCTTCAATGTAGCTGGCATGTGGGATTTCACAAGCCCTATCAAAGGTTTTTCCAATCCTTTAATAAACATTAAAACCAATGTATCCATAGATAAATTAAAACCAATGTATCCATAGATACATCAGAAATTATTACTGAAATCTTTTCAAATCCTAACATATATGCTTTAGGAGTTCCCACTTGCTTCAACTATGCTAGTTGCTTGAAAGGAAGTTCAGGGTATTTCCTCTCACTGCCTCACCATTAATTCATGGGGAAACCTTCATAAGATAAAATATGACCATGTCCCAATATTTTAAAACCATGGAGCCACCAATCACTAGCTTCCCATTCAAGATGTAAAATGATCATTTTTAATGCATCTTCTTCAACCTTAGGATTTAACTGAAAATACACACCTAATTTTTGCAACCAAGAAGTAACAAACATTTCTGAGGAACCATCAAAGGAAATAATATTTACCTTTCCCATGGTGTATTTTAATTCATTATTAAGAGGAGGTTCCCTATTCCCACTTCCTCCTTTCTTAAGCTGAAGAGAGGCTTGAATAAACTGATTGAAAGGTAGGACTTTCCTACATTCATCACTTAGTTGTTTCCAATCACTTGTTGCTTCCCTAACATCATAAGTAGTGCAAGGGACTCATTTGGACTCTAAAAACTTAGCTTTTGCAGGTCCACTCTGATTCTTGGACTAATGGGGTTGGTTATGAGGTCTATTCCTTGAAAAAATGGCTTCCCCATTGGTCTTCTTCTCAACATGAGGTGAACTACTACTACTCCCAGGAGTTGACTTGCCCTAAGTTGGCTAGCCAACAATTCTAATCCTTGCATAAAATTTTTGGTCATCCATTCAAGAGAATATTTAATGAATTTATTAATTTCCTCATTATTTTCTTTGTCATCCATATATCTCAATCCTAGTTTTTCTTTAATCTCCTCGTAAAAAGAACTAACTTCTCCACTTCCTTCTCTTTCACTGTTAATGCCACTAGTATCAGTGTCTAATGGAGGAAGGTTATAATTTGGAAACATGAATATATAATCCTAACAGTTTATAATATCATTCTTTGATACCATTGTAATGACCCAATTCAAAAATTCCCAACAAAGGCAGAATTTGGGGAAAGTTTTCCTTTACTAGTCTTGACTCTAGGGGATTCGAATGGCACAACAGGGTCTCTAATTGGTTAGGGAATGATATGGGGAGTCTTAGTACCACTCAATGTAATAAATGATAACTTTATGACAGGTTATATACATATTTGACTCGATTTTGGAACATTGGTAAAAATGGTAAAATTACTAGTAATTTATGGCGCAATCCCCCCTAGGGTATGGCAAGAAATAGCTCTCCAATTCCTATGAAATACTCCCAAATTTTAAAACAGAGTATGGGGAATGCTATTATACTTCATTTAATTTAATTTTATATGGTTAAGATATCTTCAACATAGGTTTAAAGCTTCATATTCGAATGCATAAATTCAGTGGTATATGCTTAAGGGAAATGGCATGTAAATTCTCAACTTTGAATAAAAAATGGTGTAAATAATGGTTCATAAAAGATAAAAATGAATATATACCATTAAAAACATGGAAATATATCACTAACATCATATAACATCAGAACCAAGTCTCAACATACATTAGATATACAACTCCATTGAAATGGGAAATCAACACATGGAAACTAGTTACAAGAAAGCTTGGAAATGTGGACATTTGCATATGTATTTCTGCTGATTTTGGCTGATAGAGAGGATGGGGAACATATTACAAATCCATAAATCATTCAACCATTATGTGTAATCAAATGGACTCAATGGGGCACAACCACCATTCACACAATAGGGCCATCATATAGAAATATGGAAATATTGAAGTGGGGATTGAGAGAATGGGATGAAATATGGGTCACAAATAGTAGCAGCATATTATATGTAGTAAAAACATTCCATTAAGCTGAAAATTATATTTTAGGGTGGCCTCTTCCACATCCAAATTGGATGATAATCTCACTCTCTCGAAATTGGCTCACTAGCAAGGTAAGTCAAAACTCACAGTGCGATGGACAAGCTAGTGCATTCCAAAATGCCAAAGGAATATTATAAAATGATCCAAAATTCATTATAATTCCTCATGAAATTTTTTTATAACATTACTAAGGTCCTCCAAGGTCCAATTCACTCCCATAGGCTTCCTCCAACTCATCCTTGATGTTTAGTAACCTCCATGACATTTGTCCTTCTCCTCAACCCTTCATCTTCCTCCAAATTAGAATGGGTTCCACCAAACCCAAAATGTGCCCTCTTGGAGTATATTTTTAGCCAAACAAACCTCGATAATAAACCTTGATAAACCCCAAATGTGTTCTAATGGAGGATATTTTGGAAATAAAAATTCATATCCCATTGAAAAGTGGCTCTGACTTTTTTAAGGCCGAAAGGCATTTTATGGTATGCAAAAGTACCCCAAGGACAAATCAACGCAATATTATGTTGTTCATCGGGTTTAATTTGTATCTAGTTGTACCCCTAAAATTCATTCATAAATGAGAAAAATTCTATCCCCACACACTCATCCAAAATATGATCAATGAATGGTGTAGCAAAATTATCTTTCGAATAGGCCCTATTTAGGTCTATAAAATTTGTGCACACATGATTGGTTCCCTCCTTCTTATCTATCGGGACAGGATTGGATACCCATTTGATCAAGGGAACCATATAGATGAAACTAATTTTGATAAATTTCCCTATATCAACCTTAATGGCAGGCTCTTTGCGATGGATCATTGCATGTAGGCATTGTCAAACAGGTTTATCATTTGAATATGTTTTGATCTCATGTTCAATAATGTGAGGGTCAATTCCTGGAATTTCTTCATACGGACAAGCAAAGACGTCAAAAAATTATTTAAAAGATAAATGTATCTCTTGATTTCATCGGGAGAGGAATCCACACTGATGTACACATTCTCTATTTTACCAGGAATTCGAGAGATGTTGATCGAAATCATAGGAGATAAGCTCACCATGTTTCCTTCAGCATATATACCATGAGTATTTAATGGGACCACAGCGTGACAAACACTCTTTCTTAAGGTCATACTAAAGTCATCATGCTTGACCTGTTCAAGCTCCTGGAAGAAGTAAGATTGATGATGAAACTCATCCCAAGGTTTTTATGGACCATTTGTGGCCTTGAGGATCACTTCATCTAAAGGAAAAATCTCACCGAGGCAATTGTGTGAGCATGGTGATGTCACCACCCAAGAAGGCAGTGCAAGGATATCCTCTTTCTCTGTCTATGAATAGTAAGTACTAGGGTCTATAGCGAGCTCAAGTGTATATTGATACACAACCTCTACTACAAATAATGGAATTCTCATCCTAGTAGGTCTAGCATCTTCATTCGAAGTGCTTGTAGAATGGAGAGTCCATGGGTCATCCAAATACATAGTATGAAATGAGACCGAACTCACTGGTGATGAATCGCTAGTAGGGGTAGATCCAATAGCTACAATTGGTGTTGAAATATTAAAAGTTCCCATTAATGAAGGATACATTCCGACACCAACATTCTCATTTTTTAGCTAAGAATTATCAATATCTGGGATAGTCAATCTTGACGATGTAGAGGAACTAGAATTATTGAAAGACATATGGTCGATAGTCACAATTCGATCCGCAAAAGGGAAGCATAACACTCGAAATATTGATGAAATTATCACTTTCATAGTGTAAATCTAGTTTCAACCCAATTAAAGGTTGTAGTCGAGGGGCGCATCAACCACCTCAACCTAGACCGACATGTTATTTCCTCCCAACTGGACATGAAGAGAAGAAATAATTCCATGCATCTGAAATGATCGTCCATGGTCAACATGGTCATATATTTTGTCAACGTGGGTGAGACAAGGCCTTTCCAACAAGCCAAATACATCACGAAGGACGCAATGCGCTTATCAATAACTGTACATTTAATGGTTTTGTTCAGACACTCCACATGGACTAGAAAATCCAAAGAGTAAGGAAAGAGATAATGGACCTCATGGGTTTCAAATATAACTATGGTAGAGGCATTAGGATTAACTACTCTGAGAGCAAACATCAAGGCTCTCCGTTGTGAAGGATAAGTATGAAGAAATTCCATAGCTTACATCACATAGGGAGTCTGGAGAAAATCCTCAAAAATAGAGTAATGATGGGAAGCTCAGGAATTAGGATTGTGTCCTGAATGCTCGAGGAATCCCTTAGGTATGAGAGGTATCTCTCAAAGGCTTATCAATCTACAACAAAATTTCAAGAGGTGCAGGATCTTTCCCTAGTTTGGGTTGTGACGAAACATAATATTTGAGAGAGTCACAATATTAGAAGCTGACATCATGTTGATGAAACCATGGCCACCTTCTTCATCGGTGAGTTTTGATACCCACCAGAACTGCTTCCAGTGTCCATGGTCCTCGAAGCCATGTTTTGATTATGAGGCAAAGGGTCAGTCAACATAACTGGGCTTTGTGTGATGTACTTAGAGGAATCCTCAACATGAGGGCACAAGTATGTCAGATGGTCTGCCCCATAGATTTTGCAAGGGAATTTAACCTTCTTCTTAGGTTTCTCCCCCCCCCCCCCCCCCAACATTATCCATATTCATGTCATCAATCTGATTCTCCTTCCTATTACCACCCCATTTATTATTTCTTCCCTTTCTTCTATTTCTTTTGGGTTGTTGGTTACCCTTCTGATATGATGAATGCACTGAGAGTACATCCATCGATTGGGTGGGATTGGACAAGTTTGTAGCCTTTCCGGTCACATACTGATTAATAGAAAAATATCACATTTGATGTGTAACCTAGTCTACAACCTTGGTACTTACGGAGCCAACAATACCATCGCCATGTGGCCCATTATTGAAATTAGGATCGAAATTAAACCGTGTCTCATTAGGGATAATCTCATACAAAATCCTAAACTGAGCATACATCAAATTCAGCTGCTGAGCCCTAAACATAGTTTGTTCCTCATTACACATTCCCAATGTCAAAACATCTTTTGTGATATAAGGCATTAAATATTCGAGGAACCATTCCAATTAAAACTTGGATGGAATGTTGCCCTTAATCAACCTCTTTCATTGGCGCCACTCTTAAATATGATCGAAAATATGCGTGGATTCATCCTACCAAAATGTCAAAAAGAGCTCGGCATCAGAATCATAATGTATAGGTAGTTGAAAGTGATTAATAAAGGTCATGGCTAAGTCATTAAAAGTCTAATAATTGCCCCCAGGTAGCTCTATATAACACTTCACGGCATGACCCATGAGGGTGCATTGAAACATTTGTAAATGAATAGAGTCATTATTCAATGAGTTCGAAGAGCACCATAGGTGGAAAGTAGTAACATTCTCTCCATGGTCCTCACCATTCTTACCTTCAAAATTTGGAATTTCCAAAGCAATTTTGCGGGAACAACCGACCACATCAAATAATGAGACACTGGATCGTTGGTCAACTTTGAAAGGCCAGGTAGGTTTAAAACACAGTAGCATAATTCAAGTATGAATACAAATTCGAATACGATTCGATACGAAAAAAATACGTAACTAAAAAATGTAATACGGAAAAAATATGGGAGTAGGTTTCTTATATATTTAAAAAACTTATATTTTAAATTTTAGAAAATTTTAAAAACATAAACCATTGAATATTGGAATTTTATGGGAAAAATTCCTTGTCATGGGCCATTTTTCTTGTCAAATACAATCTATATTTTCCACTTCCGGTCACAAAATTAAACAAAAAAAACATTAAAACGTCTATATAGTTTCCAAGAAACAAGAGAATTTTTCTAAATTCCTACCTTGCTTACATGTAACATTTATTTTTCATTAAAAGCAACTTGAAATATAAAATTTAAAACATTTAAATCTAATAATGTATTTATAAATTTATTTATAAAAATATGAAATAATTAAATTGACAAAATTAAATGATAAAACAATAAAACAATTTCTGATAATATATTCCAAAAAATATTATAATAACTAAAATCTAATATCTAATATTAGAACTAGTTACTAAACTTTTTATTTATATTATAAAATAAACCTAAGATAAAAACTAATCAAATATTTGATATTTAGAACTAAAATATAAAACAAAATATATATTATAAATTTTAAAGCTTTAAACTTTTAAAATGTAAAACTAACACTAAACCAACTATGCACTTACATAATGGGGAAAAATTAAAAATAAAACAATAAAATATAAATAATTCCTATCTTGAAATATGTGCCAAAAAATGTAGGCAAATTTACGTATCCGTATTATGCCGAATATTCGAGGATTTTCGAATTCCCTCTGAATTTTCGTACACAAAAGTCCAATACAACTGAATTATGCTACTATGGTTTAAAGTAGCCAAAAAGGGGAGCTTGGGTTGTTCCATATGATTCCATGTCCCCTGAATAGGTTGGTTGACATAGGGATGATTGTGATACAGGTCGCAGCCTTGATCGGTCAAATAATAACCCCCTCCTATATGCCCCATACAAGGTTGCATGGGGATATGATGATTAGTAATTCCTTGTGAAGGAGGAACTATATAACCATAGTTATGGATTGATAGGTCGGTTTCTCCCCATACACATAAGGAGGTATATGGACTCCAGATACAACATCATTGAATGATGCAGGGACACCGTATTTATATGGAGCACTGCTTCACAATGGACCATGCGAGACATAAGGAGGATGCGACACGAGGAAGGAATTTGAAGGAACAGGTATGGTTGGCGATGGGATGTAGGATGGAATGTAAAAAGTGCCCCTAACATTTAGGCATCCTCTATCGCCCCTAAGAGAGTGAAGCCTAGTGTTAATACTGAATGAAGGGAGTGAAAATATCCCCACAAATGGAGCAAAGGGTTCAATATGACCACTCCCAAACCCATGAGCAGGAAAAGGAGCAATGGTGCCCCTAAGTCCAACACCAGGGTCCTCACTGGTATCGGTGATAGATGTAGTGAAAGACTGCATGTTGAATGTAAATAGACCTATGCTAAAGGGAGTAGGATGAGTCTCGACACCCAACCTCTCCGAGGAAAACCTCTTATAAGCAGCTGTAAAATCTGATAGTTGAGGTTGTGTAGTACCATCCCCCAATGGGTCGACGTAAAACATAGTTTCAGGTATCCATATGGTTCCTCCCCCTGTTCTAGATGACGAAGTCGGAGGAAAATCCAGGTTCTCAGATGTAGTGCTCATAACGAGAACCGTATGTGAATCAAAGTGAGGCTAAAGGTTTCCTAGAACATTTAGTCCTCTTCTGAGGAGGAAGATAAGGTTTCCAAGGAGATAATATTACTAAACGTCGAGATTGGAAGCATGCAGGAAATCGATGCATAATCACTCAAAATAACAAATACTCAACTAATTATGATCCCTAGATCCAACTAGTACACAAAGAGCACACTCGTAAGTAAACTAGGTCATGATGCAAATAAGAAAAGAGAGAGGACAAGTTAGCTCTTGAATGTAGTAGGTATGTCTTTCCTAACAGAAGCCTAAGACTCCCATACACTACAAGTGAAGGTGTGTAACAAATTATAGTGGCCCTTAGCTTCAACGCCTATAACGACTGTGTTATTCGTCCCCTACTTAGATAGGAAACTCACAGAATAACCTCTACAAGTACCCCTTGTGATACCTACATAAGGAAACTATTAGAGGAAATTTCAACTCAAAATGGTCCTCTTAACTTTAACTCAAATTACATGTCACCATGTGTTAACGAATAAAATTGCTTTAAATTTGAAATACTGTATAGGTCTTGAACACTTTTTTAATATAAATTTGGGGATAGGTATCATTAAAAAAACTACTTTTTTGTTTGTATTTTCGACATATCTCCCTGTGTTTTTACCCAAATTTAGATCGGGAGAGCTCATTGGATGCGGAATTAAATTCTGCATCCAACGAGTATCCACTTGGCATAATTTTTATGGACCCTGCTACCCCAAAAACAAGAAATACCTGAAAAAACATGATGATGATGTCATCATCACATTTTTTTAGGTATTTCTTGTTTTTGGGGTAGCGGGGTCCGTCAAAAGTATGCCGAGTGGGTACACATTGGATGTGGAATTTAATTCTGCATCCAACGAGATCTCCCGATCGAAATTTGAGTAAAAAAATGGGGAGATATGTCGAAAATACAAACAAAAAAATAGTTTTTTTCTTTTCTTTCTCCAAAATTAAGAAATATTATTTTATTAATTTTTTTTAGGAGGCCCATTTTGAGTTGAAATTTCCTCTAATGTCACCCCAATATAACCAATTCTTAGGATGACAGTCTCCGGTGGGATCTATCGTATGGGAAATGTAACAGATTCTGAAGCTCGAAATCACCAAAAGTACCTCAAGAGCCCCCATAAACGAATAAGATCATGGAAATATCTCGAGTGTTCAACAGAAAGTGGAAAGGGTCTATACCCACCACAAACGTGTGTGCTTCCTCGTGCTTAACTCCTGTGTAAGAGGATCCTCCTGAGATCACTAATTATACCAAGGATTTCACTTCTCACCTAGACAGACACCTAGAAGTTTTGTTTCATACTCTTGGAAAGATTTACTCACGACACCCTATTCCATGAATCTGCAATCCTAAGCTTATTGGTGCACCTCTATCAAATAAAAATGTGTAATCAATTTTAATTTAAGCGTTAATTTTAATGGTTGTGATTACTCAAGGGTAATGAGCGTGCAACTAGTGAGGTTATGACTCAAAAATGAAGTAAATACGCACACCTAAAAAACACTGCTAAGTTCATCTTTTTTTTTTAATCATGAAAAAGGGGGTATACCACTACATGCAATACAAATTTTCTTTTCAAATTCCCATGCAATCATTATTATATGAAATTATGACCACTAATTCCATCTAAGCAAACCTAATACAAGTACCAAATCAATGCATATGCACAATGCAATAAACATGCAAAGACAAAATATTGTCGTATTTTCACTATAGATGCAATAAAAATACCCTACAAAATCCTCAACCTCGCAGCAAGCAACAAACAAGCCAAGAAAGACATTGAGACCAAGAAGGCCAATGCACTATTAATAAAATAAAAGGGAGAAATAGACAAGAATAATTTCCAAAGAAATTCAATGAAAATAACGTCTCTGGTCAGAACAGAGGTAGTCAACAGGAAACACAGGGACCTGGGAAGACTCAACAATATTCACAACCCACCTAGAACCTTTACACATCCAAATATTAAGCACAAGGATATATGATCATGAATGTTCAAGGAACACTTTCGTATGTACGTGATTTTATGCACTGCAACTCGTGTATATACACGACTATAAGTTATATGACCCATGTATACAAAGGAAGAGGTGATAAAAGATAAGGTAAAACTCAAATTACTTCAAGGGAATGCCAATGACTTAACCAACCACTGGATGCGACACATAAACACATAGAAGTAGAGAGCAAGTCAAGTTAATCATGCGCCCAAACCCCAACAAAAAGGAAATCCCTAGCGGAGCCGCCAATTCTGCCATACGAAGAATATCTCCTATGGCTTGGGGTGGACCACAACAGACATGATGACACCAAAAATAAACCCATTTCCAAGCGTGCTAAATATACAAGCGAAACTAACACTAAGAGACCCACGGAGTACCTTATTACGGATGTTCGAAGTAGATCCTCGTTGATCTTTCAATCAAACTTGTACCTACACATTTTCCTCAACAACAACAAGATAGACAAGCATGATATATGTAAATCGTTAGAATCTAATCTATCATGTTATATTCCAATACATAACCAAGGAAATTACATCCATGAATACAAATATTTATAATTACACATGCAATGGACGAGAAATGGATATTTCTATTAATATAAACAAAGATAAAGATGATGAATTATGTCGGCTCCTTGAAGAAATCGAGAAATTGAGTCCCTCCACCTGGTCCTCCACCACTTCAGTCCTCCATACAAAGGCAAGCTCACAAAGATCAAGGAAAGCTTGGGAAATAGAACTAATGGTTTCTTCAAGGACAAAGGGATGCAGACTCAAGTACATAAGAATGTGGCACAATTACATTATAGTAAATTTGATCTCCAAAGTTCTCCTCCTTGAATTCTTCACAATAGCTCAATATATAGCCCTTCAATAGGAGGTGAAGGGTTGAAGTGGAGTGTTTCTCGACATATGGAAGGCCAAGGGACAAGTACTTCGTTACTTGGTGGGGGAAATTTCAAAATATTTTTTTAGCACATTTCCTGATGTATGTGGTTGACAGTGGTGCAAGGTGGGTATATGCGGGTGACAATAGTGCATGATGCATATACATATAAAAATGTCTTTTAAGGGGTTCCTTGGAGCATTAAGGTCATAGTGAGCAAAAAGGGGTAAAAGGAGTCTATATAGGGATAGGGATAGGGATAGGCCATCAAATCATGATGTATTAGGTGTGGAAAAGCACACTATAACAAGGCAATTTACATCCCTTAAAACATAGAATACGAGATGCAATATATTTAAGCCTTAATTTGAGAGCACTAGGATCATGCGTTGGAGAAAGACCTGGATGTTCAAACCCTATAATTCCATTGTGCAATTGGTGGAATGTAATGATGATGGAAATTCTATAAAACAAAAATGAGGCATCAATAATATGACTAAAAGAAATATTATTTATACAATTTCACAATTGAAAGAGATTTGTACAACAATAAATAATTAGTGTTAAGCATCTATTAAATCTCGAACTCATAAAACCAACTTAGATTTATCATTAAACCCTAATCTACTTAAATTCTAAATTGAATTTTCAATTGGAAGTTAAACCACACACAAAATAGATAATAATACATCTAAATTGATGAGAAACATATTACCAAGATCAAGGGGCCCTTCTCAAGTTGGTAACCACTGCTAAAACTAGATCAAATATGAAAAATGGACCAGCAACAGGAAATTCTCATTTATAAAAAAACTAGTGATCTTGATTACAATGGATTAGCTCACATAACAATGATGATCCTCCTCCCCTTATACCAAGGAGGCTTATTTATACATCAAACCTCTGTTAGACATTATCAAATTGAATCCTCAAATGCAGGATTCAAATTTTACATTTTTAGACAAAATCCCTCAATCATGGAAATTCGTGATTTTGGAAAAAATTTCCTTATTCCAAAGCAAATCTGGCAAAATTGTTCACACCTAACTCAATGCGTTGCTTTGTAAAAAAAAACCCATGTTTAGGAATATTTAGATTCACCTCCATATGCACTAAAAACAAGGCACAATATGGTTGTTTAGAAAATTTGCTGCTAAAAATTTGAGTTTGACTAGAATGTTGAACAAGCCTTGGAGCTTCACATGTGTGATCTGGGTTCAATCCAATGAACATAAAATCATTCTAGACACATATTTTGCCAAATCCGAGTGTCGTATTTTCATTTGGAAGCTTGCAATTATCTCGAACTACTCAAACTACAAGTTTTGAAAACTTGTAAACACTGGGGAAAACTTGTAAACATTACAAAAAGCTTCTAATCACAGTGAAAAACTTGTAAACACTGGTAAAGGCTTGTGATTATCTTTCTTTGATAAGATACCGACTATAATCATCTTTAAGTCATAAAAAATGAAAGAAAACGACTATGAACTCACCACAAGGGTATGTAATGGCAATTTATGAGTTATTATGACAAAAGAATTGACAAGGGAATGAAAAACAAAGTGACAAGGATAAAATGGATATTGACAAATGCTAATGATTGTGAAATAATGATGACAAGTTGGTGGCCCAACAGTAGCATTGAATAGGCCAACTCTTTTCCTAGCTTAAATTTTTCGTACCCAAAATATTTATTAAAGATAAAAATAAAATCAAGGAGCAAATTTTAAGACGAAATTAGAATTTAGTCTCCAACAAATATCTCAAAATGGCCTCCCATGTAGTAGTGTAAGGGTTTCTTTCCCAGTTCTCTGTGTTTAATGATTTAACTATTGGAAATATTCACACACAAATAATAAAATACCCCATCTCCTCTTCAATATTTTTGTATTAACACACACACACACGATAGGTGTTTTAATTTAGAATTTGTAGTGGACTGCGGCCTATGAATGGACAATTGGTAGTTCATGCATGAATAACTTGTAGCTAATGAATGGATAACTAACAATTCATAGTAGATAACTAGAATAATGTGATAGATAAAAAAACTATAAAAAATAACTGAGGTTGATAAATGAATAACTAGTAATTGATGCATGAATGTATGGATAACATATAATTCAGGGTGGACTACTAGTTGATCCCCAGGATAGCCCAACCGTGGTACTTAACTTGCGGTCTATGGGCCTTCATCAACGGCTAATTAATGGTTGTGCTAGTTTCGAATTTGGGTGGGCTAGTGTCTATGTTTTTCCTAGAATGCACCAAGATGAGACAAGTGTACTATAAAGAATTTTATGGCATTGGTTTCAAATTCAAAATAAACAATTATAAAAATAAAAATAAAAATAAAAAAATAACTCTTAGCTATTCATACATAACTATCTGATGCATGAATAAATAACTAGTGGTAGTTGAATCATGAACAAGTTGTGGCACTTAACTTGTGACCTAATTCAGACCTCAAATTTAGCTAAGTAATATATATAAAGACAAGCTTAGATTTAAAAAAAAATAACCACTTCAACTTAGTGTCACTTCCCAGCTTTGCGCAGAGTTCAGCACTATCCCAGCTTCAGTTGAGCATATCCACAGATTTCAGAGGTTGTTTCATTTCTTGCCACACATTGACTAGCAAAAGCGGCGATTTACTAGTCTAGCTAACAATTTAGAAAAGTTAGCAGACAGCACTGAATAAAGTCCAAGATAGGACAGCACTGAATATGTAAGTTTGATTTAGTCTCTTCCCCCTGATGCCATTTTTCAATTTGAGTCCCTTTCACGATTCCATGGAAGGACGGAAAAAGTTTGAAATCATTGACAGAACGCCCTGTGCTCAATGATCGAAAGTCACTCTAGTTAGTCACGATTCCATGGAAGGAAGGGAGGAAAAAGTTTGAAATCATTGACAGAACGGCGTTTGCTCAATGATCGAAAGTCAAGGTTGTCCCTCTAGTTTGTCATAGATACTATATTCATGATCACAATCAAGAAACGTTCTTTCACCTACCAACAACAGGCCGCACTTCCTATATAATGTGCACAGCCCGTAACCATGAAAAAGTAGATAATACAATCGGTTTTGTTGTCTGCGAATTTGACTTCTGAGCAATACAGAGGAGGCCTATACACAATCTAAACCAATGCAGAGTAATCGGAAAATTTGCAAACTAATGCATAAAGTGCCCGCATTGCCGAGCATGAGTCAAGAACAGCCTACATTCGATTGATTAATTTTTTTGTATTGTGTGTTGCATATTCTTGTAATTTTCATAAATTTGTTGAGAAGTCAAAGTGGGAATATTTTGTTTTATTTTCAGTTGGTTGTAGATTATTTTTTCAATGTTAAAAAAGAGAGGTGTGAGCGTTTGTTCTTGACCTATGATGTTTATTTTCATTTATTGTAAGTTTATTAATATAGGTTACAAAATAGTGTGGTTTTAGGTAGTTTGTTAATTATTTTTATTTGTTGAATTCTTTTTATCAAACAAATATGTTTGATTAAGTATTTATTATCTAATGAATTTGGGCTTTATCAAGAGTAAAGCGTATTCCAATCTTTACTTTAAGGTTGATGATGAGAAACCAATGCTACCACCGTTGTATGTAGATGATCTGTTTCTGATAGGCGATGAGAAGCTCAAAGAAGAAACAAAGAAGATGCTTGACACTGAATTAGAGATGAATAACCTAGGTATGATTTACTATTTCTTAGGTCTTGAGGTGTGGAAAAGTCCACAGGAGATTTTCCTTAGCCAAGGAAAATATGCGGTCAAGATCTTGAAGAGATTCGAGATGATGGATTGCAAGGCCATAGATACATTGATGGCATCAAACTTGAAGTTGGTGTGTGATACTTCTTCAGAGACAATTGATGCCACAGTCTACAGGTAGACGATTAGTTCGTTGATGTACTTGACAGACACGAGGTTGGATATATGTTTTTTGGTGAACACTTTAAGCTAGTACATGGTGGAGCTGAAACATGTTCATATGATTGTGGAAAAGCATGTGTTGAGGTATCTGAAGGGTACGATTGAGTATCGCCTTAGCTATGTGAGAGATCATAAAATTCTTCTGCAGGGATATGTAGACTTAGATTGGGATGGTAGTGCTACATATAGGAAGAGCACTCTAGGGTGCTGCGTTAGTTTGGGGTCTGGCATGATTTCTTGGTTCAGCAAGAAGTAGACGAGTGTAGCACCGAGTACAACTGAGGAAGAGTATATTGCAACTTGTTCAGTAAGATGTGAGGTAGTGTGGGTTTGGAAGCTACATGTGGGATTGTTTGATGTCGAGTTAGAGACGACTTGTGTTTTCTGTGAAAACTAGAGTTGCATGAAGTTTTTCAAGAACCCAATGTTCCATGGCAAGTTGAAGCACATCGATATCTGATATCACTATGTCCGAGATATGGTGCAGACAAGAGGAGTGCATCTCTAGTATATTGTGAAGAACAAGTAGATAGTCGATGTACTAACCAAGCCTTTAGCAAGAGTGAAGTTTGAGTACTTTAGGGACAATCTTGGAGTTGTCTAGATTGATGCCCATCTCAACAAGGAGTGATGAGTCCTTGTGGTATTCACATCCAACATGAAAAAGGGCTGGCCCTGTGGAAGATGTATGAAACTTGCATCCAATATGAAAAAGGACGGGCGCTATAGAGGTGTGGCCTAGTATGAAAAATGACTAGTCATTGAATGGGTAGCTCCTAGTATGGTTAGTTGTACCATCAAGAGGGTAGATCTTAGCATGGTTGGTTGTATAATCGAGTGGGTAGATCCTAGCATGGTTGGTTGTATCATCGAGAGGGTAGATCCCAACATGGTTGGTTGTATCACAAAGAGGGTAGATCCCAATATGGTTGGTCATATCACTAAGATGATAGATCCTAGCATAGCTGGTTGTATCACTCAGAGGGTAGATCCCAGCTGGGATGGTTGTATCACAAAGACATGAGGGTAGATCCCTGGTAGGTTGGTTGTATCACAGAGGCATCATGGTAGAGCCCATTTGGGTTGGTCATATAAACAAGACATGAGGGTGGCACCCAACATGAAAAAAACTAGTGTAGCATCGAGATGAGAGGTACACCCAACATGAACAAGGGATGGTTGTTGTACAAAATTCTTACGATGTATAGATTTGAGAGGTATCACAAATCAATGGACCGAGTACCAAGTTGTAACAACAGTAATGATTTCTAGAGATGATGTCCATGGTTGATATCTAACGATGATGTCTAGTATCAAGTGACAAGATCCAGTGATGATGTCAAGGGATGATAATCATGACAAAAGAATACCTTTTTAAGAGGGAGTGTTGCATAATGTAACTTCAGAAGATATTCTTATTGTACTTTTATTGTATTATTGTTGTACCTCCTTCAGGAGATGTTATTGATGTACTTGGGCATGTAAATGTACTTGAAAGAATCAGTGTAACCCTTTCATTGTAATTCCGGTCAATAATACCCACAAGAAAGATTATATAAATGTTATTTTGAGTCTCCCTAGACAAGTCATCCATGTAATAGTAATAGGTCGTTAGGTTATTAGGTCACTCACTTGATGAGTATAAATAGAGAGGGAGCTCCTCTCATTTTGGCACACTCTTGACTCAAGCAAGTGTGCAAGAGAGAGAGAGAGAGAGAGAAGAGTCTCGTTGGAGATAAGAAGTGGTTGTTATTGCCTTTGGGGTGTATCTTATCTTGGTTCACATTGCACTTGGTGATGGAATCTATACTAATTAAGTTGTTGGGTTTTATTCCTTGTGGTTTCCTAAAAGAAAATATTTGTGTTCTTTTGTCGTGTTGTGCTTGTCTTTCTTTCAGTGATACTAATTCTATGGTTATGATGAAATGATGCTAAATGTTTAAAGATCTTGTATAACCATTAAAATTATAACACAGACTGTCAAAATTTTGCATTTTGTGATATTATATTTTCATATAGATGCTTGCACTTTTGATTTTGATGCTCACTCCAGTTTACCTTTAGACACTTACAACTAATGCATACTGCTAAGACTGATTTCCCTTTGATACTTATTACAATCAATTCTTGCTACCTTAACCGGAGAATACATGCTTCAAGATAATTCACATCCTCCACATCCTTTTTTTGTTAGTTTTTTTCATAGATACATTCCATGCACTTGGAATGTAGTTGAATTCCCATGCGAAGCTCATATTATCCAATGTACTATAACACTATTTTATTCTTTTTAAGGCTTTATAATATGAAAAAGACACTAAAAACAAATATTCCAAAAAACAATGAGGTTCATGGGGAGGAGGGGGTTGTTTTCTAGTTTTTATCCTTAGGTTTTAAGCCTTCATCTCAAAGTTATTACTCCTCTAGTTGGTTGCTCTTCCAATCATATGGATAATATAACAATGTCCCATACATTGCGGATTTGTATTATTGGTCTCTCTTTGTCAAAAGGTTCCCAAGTCACTATTGTGTTGGGTTCATTATTCGAGGATATAGTCTGCGTTGACCATTCTATAGTTTCCTTAAACTCATGTGTCAATCATTCCATGGTGTTAGTTTTTTCTCATCATATATCATTGAAATCATTGTTTTGATTTGTTCTTGTGTGGAAGTTCCCCATTGAATTCTCACAGGTGGGTTGTGTCTCATTAACAACGACTCATCTGCTTTGAGGCATTAACAAAGAGTCATTGGTAGTTCATAGAGTATTTTCCCTTGATGTTTGACATCAAGAAATCTATTCACATCTTGGAATTTGTGATGTATCTTGCATTCCATTTTCATCGTTGGGGAATTTCTCACCTATGTTAATAGATTTCATTATCGATTGTTTCTTAAGGGGTCTATTTTGTGTTCTATTTACATCTGTTGCATGTAGGAGACATACTTAGTGGTCTGTTCTGCAAAACATTGTCCCAACCCTTTCCCAAGTAAAATCATTCCTTGATATTTCCTCATGTTGGATAATGGAGGATTCCTTAATTCCTCCCTTCTAATGGGTTTCTTCCCATTGATGCCAAATTATCATGCTCTAGGAATTAGGTCTAAATTTTTGGTAGTTCCTTGGGGTTTGTTATCATTAGTGGTAGGTTCCCTCGCTATTGGGTAGCGGGGTAAATAATTTTACCCTACTAAATAGATTCTACAATTCTTTGTCTCCAATACATCTATTCACACTTATTAGAATGTCCTAGGTACCTTTATTCCCACTATCATTATTGGTGGGTCACTTCGCAGTTGTTGACAATATACATCAATGACCAATAATAAAAAATATCTTCCATGTTCAATTTCAACTCATCTATTTACATGGGTAGGATTCGTACCTCTAAGAGGATTGGATGGAAGACCTTGGGCCAATAGTAACATCCTAACATTTTTCTATTTCCCAAGTTGCACAAGACTATACTACACCTCATATGACACTGGTACCATTGGGAGAACCAATACTAGTAAACTCAACCACATATTGTTCTCTTGATGCATGATGAGACATAGATTCATTGTGTATTAACTCGTGGCTATGATCTCCATATTGACATAAATCCATTGTGTATTTATTCATTTGTATGATCTTCTTACTAGTATGTATCCACTGTTTATCATATTCATGGACATAACCCACCTATATATATCACATGGATCCACTGTTATTCTTTCATGCCCATGATCACTACATTTACACATGTCATGGATCTACAGTGTATACTATTTGCAGCCATGTTCTATCACTTTGGGCATGGATATGTACATCCTAGGGAAAAAAATATTGGACACCTATTTTTTGTTTCATATACTTTGACGTATCTGAGAATATTGGAATCTTGACCATGTCTCTCCACATTTAACTCCATATTTTTTTTTAATGTATTGTGTCCATGATGTCCGCTTCTAACCTCACACATTAAGGGGAATTTGTTATAGCTCAAATCAAACCTTCTTCATCCATGACGATAGTTAAACAAGACAACACTTAAAGTGTCATTGTATGTTCACAAAAAGAACATTTATAGATGGAAGATCCTATGATTTGATTCTTATTTGGTGTCCCTAATCATTAGAAGTGAAACCCCAACTCTTTCACATTCATTCTGAATATTCCAACCTAAAAAGAGAAAATTCACACCATGTTAGTTTATTAGGAGAGAATTCCCTAATAATTCAAATCCTTCTATTCATTGGGCATGGAACATTCACACCTTAGTAGTTCATTATGAGAGAATGGATTAAAAGAGATAGTTCAGCTATTTAATGCTGAAAAGAAGCGAATCATTCACATGTTTCCTATGAATTAAGCATGCATTCCCTCAAAAATCACAAAAAATAAACAAAAATGCAAAAATAAGAGAAGTCAGGAAGTTATGCAAATCAACTTTCTCAGTTGTAACTCCTCCAACCACTTTGTAACCATCCTCAACTTCTTCCTTCAATCTTAAAAAGGTAGTGGAATGGACCAAGAGAGGGAGACACCCAAGATAATAGAGGAATACTAGAGGAATCACTCACTATCATGCCCATCTTTCCCTTCCATCAATAACCCTTGTTGTTGAAGGGCCTGTATCCCTGCATGTTGAAATTGTTACCCTCAAGTAGTTTCTCCCTTTTATGTGTTAAGTGGACTGGAGTGGAATTGTGGGAGTGCATGAATAATTGATACCGTAATGTTAAGGTTCGTTAAGGTTCCAAACTAGAGAAGGGGTATATCTTGTACTTTGTTTCATTATTTCAATTAAGATTTGACATCTTTCCCTTCCCCAAATTATGGGTCAATTTTGTGATTGATAATTGTCATAAATAAATTTCATATTGAATTCAATTAGTAACATTATGTTCTTTTCATTCTTAAATTAAGTCGTATACCTTACTTTTTGTCAAATTGGTTTGAGGAAGGTTGGTTCTATCTATTTGGTAGGTTGAAGGTTGGGCAGTCAAGAGAAGATTTTGAAAGAAGTAGGAGTAGCTTGGATCAACCATTGTAAAAAGGTGCACACACTTTCTTCTTCTCATCTTTCATTAATTAAGATTTTATAAATATTAGTTCGTATGTGCTCTTATGCATGAATATGAGTCTTTTTTTTCCCATAGACCTTTATATGCAAATCTCTTTCTATTCAGTGTGTTGGTGATCTCTCCCTAATCATAAGATTCTTTTTCATACAACAATTACCCTTAATTTGGAAGATCAAAAGTCTATCTTTGTTTTACATAGTGTAAAGAAGATAGTCAACACTTCTAAAATAAGAATGAATTCTCATGATCTCCATTGTGAAACACGACATTGGAAAATTACTAAAACATCACAGGTTGAAATAATTTACAATCGTATTTGTTATACTAAGAGGGCTAAAACTAGAATCCTACCTTCTCTTAGAATGTCCTATGTAAACCCACATTATATATGAATTTCAAAATATTTGTTACATTACGAGTTTCTTCTTGACCTTTTAACTCATTATAACAAAATGGTGATTTAGAAATACTCATTTTCAATCGTTTGACGTATAGAAATAAATTGTAAAGAAAACATAGTAGTGCTTTACCTTTTTGTTAAGGTCAGATAAACCAAATTTAGTTTTGATGAACTTTAGTAACCATCACACGTGATGTAATTCAAAAATTATTTATATATATATAATTTGGTTTATTTAATCACTTTTATTAAATAAAGAAAAGGGAGGAATGTACCAAATTCATCTTAGGCTTAAAAAATTATATATATATATATATATATATATATATATATATATAAAGTTTGGTTTATTTAATCACTTTTATTAAATAAAGAACAGGGAGGAATGTACCAAATTTATCTTAAGCCTAGAGAGATACCAATTTTGGGCTTTCCGTTAAGCGTGGAGGGAGAAGGTGCTAGCATCGAGATTTCTATTAATAGAGAGAGGGAGGAGATTTTTCCCTCCAAAAATATGAGAAGAGAAACGGTACCAAATTTGAGGTTTTTCTTATGTGTGGGAAGAGGGGAATGTAATCATGTATACAATCATCTTTATTAAAGGTGGTGAGAATGTTTTTTCATTTGAAAATAGATTTATATAATCATCTTAAGTAAAGGGGTTGAGAATATTTTTTCATTTGAAAATAAAGGAATAGGGAGGGATCGAGTTTCTATTGAGTACATTAGAGTAAGGATACACATCCAATTAAAAAAAAATTAATACATTTGATCCCTCTGAGGGAAAAGGTACTACATTTGACATTTTTCTTAATTGGGAGAAGAGGGGAAAGGTATCAACTTCATGATTTTTCTTAAGTTTAGGAAGTTTTTGGAAAAACCTATCGAAAAATTGGAGAAGTGGAAATCCTCATCTTTTTAAGAGTTCAAAAATCAGGAGAGATCTCCATCCATAAAAGCAAGGAAGATGGGAAAATTAACTCTTTGTTGGATATTGAAGGGATTCCTTAATCTAAAAAAATGAGATATGCCTTTAATTTGAAAAACTGAGCCATTCGCTGTAAGTATATGAAGTTGAGGATAATTTATTTTTATAGATGAATGTGTGTCTAACTTTACCGAGTGAAACTATGCCATAGCACATTCGTTCATGTGATATTAAAGAATACCCCTAATTTCACTAGATATTGATAAATACCTACCAAAATCCTTTCGTTGATCCCATAGGGTCTTCACTCAGTGAAACCATGTCATAGAGCATTCATTCATGGGATACTAAATAATACCCCTAATTTCACTAGATATTGATAATTACCTAAAAAATCATTTTCTTGACCCCCCTCCTAATACATATTCCAAATTTAAAAAACCCTATGTTTATGATATATTCCTTGTTTTTACAAGAAACCCTTTTTAATCCCCCCAAATACCTATAAATCCCCATACCCTAGTTCCTCCCCCCCCCCACCCAATACCTATAAACCGCATA